>ML807066.1:97655-112165 GCA_009831015.1 Picea engelmannii | reverse complement strand
TATATAGATTCAATGGCTTAAATATGGAATTCCAACAATTTTTGACCAAATTTTGGGCAAAATTTATGGGAAAAAAACACCAAAAAAATAGATAATTTAATATACTTTATTAAAAGAAATTTAAATTATAATAATATAATATAGGTAAAAATAATAAATTTAAATTATAATAATTTAATGTAAGTAAAAAAATAGTAAATGATCAAATTATAATTTCGTAACTACATTTTTTCAAAAGTATGTGACTACTATATAGACACACTCGTGCACATCCCTTGATGGATTATTGTTGCTGGTGGAAACACTTCACGGGATTGTTTGAATTGTAGATCTTTCCATTGAGCTCTATGTGAATGCTTGGTGTATTTATAAATTTCTTCCTCAAACTTCTTCAAAAAATCTATCACACAAATTTTATCTACTTTCAAATCAATCCTTTTAGAAATAACATTTCAAGAATGTGGAGTTGTGCTATTGATATATTCATATCTCTTCCAATTGATTTTTATATTACAAAATTATTGATCATTCATATCAATAGGATACTTTGAGTGAAATGAACTTAGATTTCCACAACAATCACATTTCTTTCCACCAACACATTTTGTTTGGTAAAATAATTCATCACCTTATCTTTCGCATAGAATTTCAGATATAAAAGCATGGAATGTGGAAGGAGGAGGTGAACTTGGCCATAAAGCTTTACCAAAATCAAGAAAAGTGTCATAATATAAATCAAATTCCACATGATAACGACAACAACAAGTGTCATGAACAATGATGGGTCTAACAAACCATGGTTTTTGTTGCACAAATGTATTGATGTAAATTTTAACTTCTCTGTGTTCTTCTTTGAACTTATTGAACAATTCTATTTGTGTCATTGGAAATATATGTTTTGGATATTCTTCATATTTTTTTCATGCTACTCTTCATTGCAACACATCCATTGTATGTGTTGAAACATGAGATTATGTCAACCAACAATTACGGGCAGATTCTTTAACATTTTCTGCAAGTCTGTTGATGCAAGAGCATCACTCCACATCATCAAGCACCAGCCAACCAGCACACCAAATACGCATTCAATGGAAGGAGAGAGGCGCAACCCTCTCATTTTTCAAATTTTGAAAATGTAATTAAATGATTGTAAGGCCGAAGAGCCAAGCCGTACCTTTGAGCAGGCTGTAGTTAGTGTCACCTTTAATGGTTGACGTGTTGATGGGGATCTAGATCCAATTCGGATTAGATGGCCCATTCAATGTAATTCATTGTAATTAATAAGAGTTGGTGAGGATGGAGGGAAGCGCTCAAGGAGCCCCCTTTGTAAAACGATCTCTTTTGTATCTGTAGGATTAGTCTGTAGAGAAGAATAAAGAGAATAGGTTGGATAGAAGAGAAGAAGTCATGACTTTGTTACAGTCCAGGCTTGAGCACATTGTGAAGAGGCATTTCATATTAATACAAACAGAGAGCCGTTTTTCTTGCATGTTGTTGTTCACGTGTTTGTGAGTTCATGAATGAATGTATCTATGTGTTGATGATATGATGTAGATGTATGTTTGTATGCATTTGCAGGTTACAAACAAAAATTGTTTTCTGTTGGGTTCTTTGATTCTGGGTCTGAGCTCTTTGTGGTTTCATGAAAGAGTTCATGAAAAAGTACTACGGTCTCTAAAAACCAGTGCATAGAGTGCACTTCTGAATTCTGCGGAATTTAGACAAATATGTGCCAAGAGGGCACACCAGAGGAAGTCATTGACTCAAGGAGGAAGCCTCAAGATCATTGAACACCTTGAAGGAAGAACTGTGTAGAGAAGGGCACAGGGAAGACATAATTTATGATAATTCTGTGAGACTCTGCCAAGAGGGAATTGAGTGGATGCACAGGGTGCACAGAAGGAACTCTATTTCAAGTTCAGTGAGAAGACAAATTCATTGAAGATTCTGTAGAAGCTCTGCCAGGAGGGCATCGAGCAAATGCAAGGAGAGCACCAAGAAGAACTCTTTTTTCGAGTTCTGAGATAAGGGAAGTGTCACACGGAAGACACGCATAGGGTTGTTGAATATCCTGTAGGCTCTGCAAGGTGTGCATCGAGCAGAAGGATGCCAAGACGGCATGAGGCATTTTTTTCTAAGAAACGACCTTGAATCTAAGTTATTCGAAATATCAGCAGCACAAGGAGTGTGCGAGAGTGGACTTGTTCTAAGTCCATAAGCTAAGAAGAGAAAGCGCAAGAAGAACACGCACAGAGAAAACCTTTCAAGGTTTTTGAGTTGACAAAGCTCAGGAGGGGAAGCATTTCTATAATGCAGACAAGACCCAAAGGAATTGAGCTTGCAGAGGAAGCAAAGGTCGAGGCCTTTGAAGCTTTCAAAATATTCCAAGGCTCGGAGAGAACACGTGCTCAGGAAGGAGAAATAGTAGACATTGGATTGGTACTGAGAGGAGAAGATATGGATCGTTGAATCTATGTCCAGGCAGCAGGAGGAGAGCGTGCAGGAGAATGGATCTGAGCTGTCGGATCTAGCACCAAGGACAGATAGTCGTCAGATTCAGGAGAAGGTGCGCAAGGTTTAAACCTCATAACAACAGAAGGAAGAGGACTCGTCAAGTCCTGAAGCATTAGGACCGTCCATTTTGGAGGTCAGGTGGCATAGATCTGGATCATCTCTCGAATTCAAGTATCGCGAGCAGGGAGGCGAAATTCTTTACGCTTCAAACCCATGAGTCACGAGATCGCAATTCGACCTGAGTCATCGATCGAGGAGGAAGGAGAGCCGTGAGATTTGGCGCCTTGCTACCTCGTGTATCAGGGTCTCAGAGGGTGAAGGAGTTGCACCTTGATTGTCCAACTCGCGAAGTGTGGAGTGCCGAGGGCTCGTGTGAACACGTACACATCCGTCAAGTGGGGACGGCGTGGTTGATAGGTGGCACAACGTAGAGCGCACAGAGAAAAGTGGAAGCGGGTGACAGGTGGAGGACATACATCACCTGGAAAGGAGTCAACCCATTGTTTATTTATCGTGTCTCAGAGATTCACAAAGGAGGATCAGGAGGGCTCAACACTCCAACTCATGAAGTTACGAGTTGCGAGGGGTGATAGAGTTAGGCCCTAGTCGGTGGTCGCTTGTAGAGGCACTAGCGAGAAAGGAGCCATACCCATATCTCATTCTCAGGTATAAGAGGTTTGGATTTGAGGGTATTCAACTCACAAACTCACGAGATCGTGAGTCATGAAAAGCGCTTACGCTAAATCCCAGGTTGTGGTCATGTGGAGGCAAAGACTCACACCTAGTGCACATGGTGCAGGTGGAGTTTTCGTGAAGGACCTGTGGATCGGATTCGTTGAAGGTTTCAGCAAGGAACCAAAGGATCCGCTTCGGCTCGATGTGAAGGAAGAACGATCCTGAGCGGATCTTGGCCCGAGGATCAGGGGGGGTCTGCGTCAGTGTGGTATCAGAACTTGTTTTTGTCTATATATTGTAGGCATAGGGAGCAAGAGAAAAAAGGAAGACAGAGTGTTGAAGCTCTGTGGTTATTGTTCGCAGATACACAGTAGTCAAATGGTACAGTCAGGTAGACTATAGGAGATGATGGAAGTGCTCTCAGTTGTAGAGTGACAGCAACAAGTTTTCGAGGAAGGAAGACAGGAACAGGAATATGGCTACTAAAGGCCATGAGCATGGTGGAAGAGGAGACCACCAGCAGATGAGTAAAGAAGAGATTCATAAATAACTCACTGAGATAAGGGAGAGAATGGAATAGCTTTCACTGCAGATGTAGCAGGATGCAAAGACGCATTGGGTATATGAATGGCCCATGAAAATGAAAGCAAAGTAGCCAGTCAAGAAAGTGTTGGCTAGGAGGAAGTGAAGACTGTTAAGAGGATGGTTGAGGTATGTTGAACACCTCAGAGATGAAGAGGAGATGGTTCATGTGTGTGAACTAGAGACTGAAATAAATCTCAGTGATAAGGAGGAAGAGAGATCGAGCAGAGATCTTAGAAGCTGCCATGCAGGCAGTGAGGAATTTTCAATTTGCCAGGTGGGCAATAAGAAGAGGTCACAGGATGATCTCAAGGACTTCCAGGAGTGCAGGACAAAAAACTCAGGTTTCCATAAGGGGAATGAGATGAGATCATTGGAGGATCTCATAGACTTCCAGGAGGGCAGAGAGGAAATCCCATATTGCCAGGTGGGCAAGGGAGAGCAGATGAGACTGTCTGAAAGTCTCATGAACTCAGGTATGAGTTTGGATCAATGAGAGGAGCTAACAGAGAAGATGAGCTCAGAGGTGAGTTCATATCAGCAAGGAGAGCTGATAGAGGAAGATCGGAAGAGCATTCTCATGATTGGGGGAATAGAGGTATTCCTACCACATCACCCAGTTGAGGCAAAAAATTGTGTTGTTGATGCAACAATAGCAGAAGGAAAGCCAACATAAACGGTCATGAAAGAAGAATTGGGGAAGAAACTAGGAGATACCCCAGCAGAAAAAGAGCATGCGGATAAGATGCTCACTCCATGGGAGATGGAATTGGAGATGCTGGAGGATTGGCTGAACCATCCAGAGCCGGTAGATGACTGCCATGAGCAGAAAGTCATGGAGATTTTGAGAGAAGAGAATTCTGAGGAATCGCTCAGAAATTTCATCTAGGGAGATAAATAGATGATGATTGTAGTGTTGAGGCATGTAGTAGAATATGAATTAGAATTCCAGTCTGAGTAGAAGCTGGAGGAAGCTGGAGATGCAGCAGAAGGAGAACTGGCAGAAGCAAAGCTATCAGAAGGGGAAGCTAAGAAGAGACTCAATGATAAGACTGCATAACTGAATTTTGCAACAGAGTGGCAAGATGAGGCCACAGAGGAAGAAGATAGCATGGGGGATATAATTTATCTGCCCATTGATAAGGACGAAGAAGTGCAGTTGAGGAGACTTCATAAAGAGAGCCAGCCATGGGAGCAATTGGAAGAGATAATTGAGGAGATCAGAAGCTTGATGATCAGATCAGCAGAAGAAGTCAGCAAAGGGAAGTTGAGTAGAGGAGAACCTGCCATAGCAGTAGGGAAACAGATACAACAGTAGCAGCGAATCAATGGAGCAGATGGACAGCTCCAAAGAACTATTTGGGATCCAGGTGGATTTCAACAGCGATGCTGGGAAGCTCATGAGTAGGATCTCATGAAATTTTCATAGATGAGGAGTATGATGTAGGATCATCACTCCACGTCATCAAGCTCCAGTGAACCAGCACACCCAATACACATTCAATGGAAGGAGAGAGGCGCAGCCCTCCCGTTTTTCAAATTTTGAAAATGTAATTAAATGATTGTAAGGCCGAAGAGCCAAGTTGTGCCTTTAAGCAGGCTATAATTAGTGTCGCCTTTAATGGCTGACGTGTTTATGGGGATCTAGATACAACTTGGATTAGATGGCCCATTCAATGTAATTCATTGTAATTAATGAGAGTTGGTGAGGATGGAGGGAAGCGCTCGAGGAGCCCCCTTTTGTAAAAGATGTCCTTTGTATCTATAGGATTAGTCTGTAGACAAGAATAGGTTGGATAGAAGAGAAGAAGCCATGACTTTGTTACAGTCCAGGCTTGAGCACATTGTAAAGAGGCATTTCATATTAATACAAACATAGATCAGTTTTTCCTGCATGTTGTTGTTCACGTGTTTGTGATTTCATGAATGAATGTCTCTATGTGTTTATGATATGTTGTAGATGTATGTTTGTACGCATTTGCAAGTTACAGATAGAAATTGTTTTTTGTTGGGTTCTTTTATTACAGGTCTGGGTTATTTGTGGTTTCATGCAGGATTTCATGATGGAGTACTATGGTATCTGAAAACCAGTGCATAGAGTGCACTTCTAAATTCTGTTGAATTTAGACAAAGACGTGCCAAGAGGGTGCACCAGAGGAAGTCATTGACTCAAGGAGGAAGCCTCAATATCGTTGAACACCTTGAAGGAATAACTGTGCAGAGAAGGGGACAGGGAAGACATAATTTCTGAGAATTCTGTGAGACTCTGCCAAGAGGGCATTGAGTGGATGCACAGGGTGCACAAAAGGAACTCTATTTCGAGTTCAATGAGAAGACAGAGTCATTGAAGATTCTGTAAAATCTCTACCAGGAGGGCATCGAGCGAGTGCAAGAAGTGCACCAAGAAGAACTATTTTTTTGAGTTCTGAGATAAGGGAAGTGTCACAAGGAAGACACTGATAGGGTTTCTTAATACCCTGTAGGATTTTCAAGGTGTACATCCAGCAGAAGGGCGCCAAGAGGGCGTGAGGCATTTATTTCTAAGAAATGACCTTGAATCTGAGTTATTCAAAATCTCAGCAGCACAAGGAGTGTGCAAGAGTGAACTTGTTCTATGTCCATAAGATCATAAGAGAAAGCGCAAGAAGAACGCGCATAGAGAAAAACTTTCAAGGTTTCTGAGTTGAAAAAGCTCAGGAGGGGAAGCATTTCTATAACGTAGACGAGACCCAAAGGAATTGAGCTTGCATAAGAAGCAAAGGTCGAGTCCTTTGAAGCATTCAAAATATTCCAAGGCTCAGAGAGAATGCGTTCTCAGGAAGGAGAAACAGTAGTCGTTGGATCGGTACTGAGAGGAGAAGATCTGGATCATTGAATCTACGTCTAGGCAGTAGGAGGAGAGCGCGCAGGAAAATGGATCTAATCCGTCATATCTAGCACCAAGGACCGATAGCCGTCGGATCTGGGAGAAAGTGTGCAAGGTTTAAACCTCGTAATAGCAGAAGGAAAAGGACTCGTCAAGTCTCGAAGCATCAGGACCGTCCATTTTGGAGGACAGGTGGCAGAAATATGGATCATCTCGTGAATTCAGGTATCGCAAGTGGGGAGGCGAATTTCTTTATGCTTCAAACCCACGAGTCCCGAGATCATGATTCGACCTGAGTCATTGATTGAGGAGGAAGGAGAGCCATGAGATTTGGCGCCTCGTTGTCTCGTGTATCAGGGTCTCAGAGGTTGAAGAAGTTTCACCTTGATCGTCCAACTAGCGAAGTGTCGAGTGTCGAGTGCTCGTGCAAACACGTGGCACATCTGTCAAGTGGGGACCATGTGGTTGATAGGTGGTGCAACGTAGAGCACCCAGAGAAAAGTGGAAGTGGGTGACAAGTGGAGGACATGCGTCGCCTGGAAAGGAGTCAACCCATTATTGATTTATCGTGTCTCGAGGATTCGCAAAGGAGGAGCAGGAGGGCTCAACACTCCAACTCACAAAGTTGCGAGTTGCGAGGGGTGCTAGAGTTAGGCCCTAGCTGGCGGTTTCTTGTAGAGGTGCTAGTGACAAAGAAGCCATACCCGTATCACATTCTCAGGTATCAAAGGTTTGGAGTCAAGGGTCTTCAACTCACAAACTCATGAGATCGCAAGTCATGAAAAGCACTTGCGCTAAAGCCCAGGCTGTGTTCGTGTGGAGGTGAAGACTCACGCCTAGTGCACGTGGTGTAGGTTGAGTTTTAGTGAAGGACCTGTGGATCAGATTCATTGAAGTTTTCAACAAGGAACCAAAGGAGCCATTTCGGCTCGAGGTGAAGGAAGAACGATCCTGAGAAGATCTCAACCCAAGGGTTAGGGGGGTCTGCGTCATCTATCTTTGTAGGGTTGTCTAGAAATCACTGTCCAACAAACAAGTTCATCATTTGCATCTACTTGAAATCAAAATTTTCTATGTTTGTACAATGTTTTGCTTGATGTTCCCATCACTTTTTCCATGTGTCATGTCAAACAATATTTTATATTGCTAGATGAAACAATTGTTGTTTGTATCACTCTACGTGCAACACTGACATTGTGTTTTCAAGATTTTCCAAAAATTTTTGATACACCAGTTATATTGTTAAAGACATTTTGTTTCACCTTTGTATCTTTTGTTGAATTTTGAATACCCAATAATGATATAGCTTTTTTTAATTTCTTGACTTTATTAGAAAGAGTAAAAGTTGAGTTTGTATTGTTATTTATTCATCTTTGAAAAAAGTATTATACATATTCTTAGTTCGATATCTTATATAATGCTTAGTTTCTTTCTTCCTAAATTTGTCAGTATCAACATTTTCTAATATTCCATCATCAATGTTTATAGATTCCCCTGCATATTTCAATTTAAAGTTTATATTAAAAACCAAAACCCAAACATAAATTCACTAAACCATATACAAGTGTTCATCTTATATTATCTAAATTTATGTACATACTTATAGGTGATTCGACTTTTGCTTCAATTTCGGTTTCAACATATTCATCGACATTATGAGACAAATCTATTTATGTTTTCTGAAAAACATCAAATAGGAATTACAATTAATTACATTAAACAATATTTTAAATTTGAATTCTATACTTTTAATATAGACAATATGTGCATGCATACCTAGTTGGACTTCTTCTTGTTGAAAATCTCTATTTACATCATCATTGTTTCTTTCTTCAATATTTGCACATTCTCCTTTATTTCTCCAATAATTCTCTTTCCTTTGTTCGTTATGGTGAGTTTCATCTCGAGTGTGATCAAATTTTCTCTTTCGCAAACTTTTGTTTCCCATGAGTATAGTTATCTGCAAAAGTTTTTAAAAAAATCAACATTTCAGAATAGTCTTAGAAAAACTTCATTGTCACAAAAATTATTAAAAAATAATATCACTAATTTTATGTTCAACAAAGGCTTCACCTTGAAAAAAAATTCAACATTTAGTTTCAATATATAAATTGTTATTCCAATAAAAACTTGAACTTCAAAAAAATAAACACTATTTTTTTTGCATTCGAAGCATCAACTACCTTGTTAGAAAAAACGAAAAAGATGATTTGAAACTTTTTTTAGGTGCTCTAGAAAACCATGAAACAAGCGAGTGAATTGTGTTAAATGTGTTCAACCAAAAGCATATTTATAAGATTTGGCGCGTAGTGAAACAATACGATGTGTCTCTTCATTATTTTTGGTCAACGAAATTCTCACCCACCTTTTAGCCAAAAAAAAGGTTGTTTCGAATGAAAATCTAGGAAACCATTTATTTTTAACGGATTCTGTTAGAATTACATGTTTTGGCCGAAAAAACTTTCTTTCGACTGAAAGATTCTTTCGGTCAAAAACAAGCGAATGGGACTGTTTGCAGGAACTTGACAATTCCCTCTAGTTTATCTGAACTTTTGAGGTTGCGAACTTCTGCAAATACTCAGAATTTAGTTTCGAAATTAATGCCAACATTTGCAAAATTGAATCGACTTTCAATGGATATAATTTGTTTTCATTTTCATTATTTTATCTAATTTTATTTAATTTTCAAAAAAAATCACTACATAATATTTCCAGCTGACATTATGATTGAGTGAAATGAAATATTTGTATCTCTAAAAATAAATACTGTAAAATTAAGAAAAAATTATATTCAAAATCCTTAGACTGTTATTTTCGAAAGGGTATTTTTAGCATGGATGATTTTAGGGGCTAAATTTCGCTCATGGGCTAATTTTCCATGGTTTTTCCAAAAATGAGATTCGTTATTTTAAAAATATTCACCCAAATTCTATAGGATAAAATTATTTTACCTTTAAAATCACCAAAATTTTATAAAAACTATATAAAATCCTTAGAAATTTGAATATTTTTACAAAAATATCGCCAATCATTTATAGTTGGCATATGAACGATTAGTAAGATTCGCTAGGGTTTCTAAATTTTAAAATAAATTTCCATCCTTAAGATCATCCCTGATTTTTAGATTTTACTTTTAAGTAAAAAATAAGATAGATACAAGATGGGGAAAAACATGTGTTTAAAATATGCAATGTTTTCAGCTTGGTCAACTTCAAAAAATTCTAGAAATTATAATATTTATCCCTTAGATTCAAAATTATAGTCATAATAAAATAGAGTCTCTATAGATTGTTGCAGTATATTTAGTTTGTCAAAAACAAAAGTATAATAATAGATACATTGTTGGGGGGGGGATAACTCATTATCATTCCTTTCATGTTTATGGAAAATATGGTTCAACAATTGTCAAATTGACATATCAAATCTCAATAAAAAAAAATTGAAAAATAGTCAATGGAAAGTTAACAAAATTCTTCACAATTTTTGTTTTTACTGTAAAGTGAAATTCTAAAAAAAAAAAATACTTTTGTATACGGGAAGTTGAATAAGTTGTGAAAATACAGTTTTTTGTTTTCTCATAAAACAAGAAAAATAGACACCCATCTTCAGGATTTTACCCATATGCATCAGTCAATTTAGGCTAGATTTGTAAGATGTGTAGGATGAGTCAATTCAAGATGGATTTGTAAATTGTATATTAAAAATTAATTTATATTTCTTCATTTCTTCATAGTTTGAAGGGTGCATATTTTCAAAGAATGTTATCTCCATGGATGAGGGAGTTTCATAGATTTGTAATTTGAATGGATGTTTCCTTGATAGTTAAGTTGAATGATGATTCTTTTCATTCACCTTGAAATGATGATCCTTTAATTTTGCATTTGTGATTTATTTTTCACAGCATCCAAATATTAAGTATAGTTTTTACCAATATAAAATTAGTTGTAGTATGATTTAGTGAAGGATTTTGTTTAAATATTTGAAAACAATAATTTATTTTCCTATTAAGCAATTTGATTTCCATTTAATAAGTTGAACAACTTCATCCAATCAAAATTGTAATGTTAGGAAAGGTAAATTAATGGGCTTTATTATGGATTGATGAAGGGTGAACACGTAGAATATCCAAATTTAATATGGATTATTGAAGGGTGAGTTCGTAGAAGAGTGAGTTTTAATATGAGTTGGTAAATGAATTTATCAAATAATGGGTCATAGTTCAATAAACCATATTTGAACATCATCTTCATAAACATAATATTTTTTTTATAATCTCAATTAACATATGATAGCATTATACTTTCATAAAATAATTTTTTTTTAATAAATTATTTTATTTTCATTTCTATTTAAAGATAATTAAACATGTTTTTAATAAATATTTTTTTTTATGTTTTTAAATAATATATAATGTAAGTAACTATAATATAATAAGTAAATTAACTATCTCAAGAATTATTTTACTTTAGTGTTTAAGTGTGAAATTTTTTCCACAATCAAGGCATTTAGCTTGTTATCCCATTAACAAAACCTTAATAAATATTGTAACTTATGAACTATTCAATTAGAGTTTCCTTCACTCCTAAACCTTAATAACTATTATAATTTATGAATTATTCAATTAGAGTTTCCTTCACTCCTTTTATTTAAGTATAAGGTATAAATTAACAACTTACTTATATCTAAAGTAGAATGTGAATTCCTCTCAATATTTAAACTTAAAAAATATTTTTATAATTACTACAACTTAAAAAATCATTATTATAATCACATAGTTACTAGTAAAATTATTATTTGGAATTTAAAATTAAATTGGCTTCATTCTCTCATTTTCATATAATAAATGACAATTTCAATCCCATAAAAATAATTGGTCCCTATTTAAATAAATAAATTCATTCTTACATTTTAAATACTATATGATAACCTTTTTCTTTTAAAAAAACATGAAAGTGCATATGTATTATACAAGTGTATTAGTGAACTTTAACTCAAAAATCAAATGAAGGATTAGTTATTTCGATCTTCACCTAATAATTAGAAAAAGATGGTTATGAAATTTTCTTGGGAAGATGGTAATATGTGAGATTTTGATTTGAACTTTAAGTTTATAATTTGAAAATTTTGACCTTTAAGTTAATAGTATGTAAAAGTTTCTATGAGTATCACTATTATTTAAAAGGTATTATAACAAAATAGTTATGGGTGGAATTTATTATATTCAAGTGGACGTATATTTATAAGTATTGAGTTAATAAGTGAATAAACTGAATTTGTTTGGTTTAGTTTATCTTTAAAAGTAGATAAAGTAGTACATTTGGTCTAATCCAGAATGCTCAACCATCTTTTCAATGAACCTCCTTCACACATATATACAGAGAGATGAATAAAAAAGAAGCTTTATTATTACTTTATTCTGGTGTTCATTTGGTTTTCATGAATTCTAGGATGGCCATGAAACAGAAGCAATGGAGGTTTTTTTTAGTTTTGGTTGTCCACTTCTCTATTTTCTTAACTTCAAAAAACATGAATTAGTTTTGAATTAGTTTTTGTTTTGCCCATGCTGGTATAATTTTGTACATTTTTTGTTGTGCCCGTGCTTTGAATTAGTTTTGAAATTTGTACAGCCTTTTTTTTACCCATGTTGATGGAATTTTGTATATTTTGTGTCGTGCCCATGTTGATGGTGTTATCACTCCATGAGCCCTTCTCAGGTTGTAGCTTGAAGAAGCCTAGTAACTTAAAATGTGTTTGGTTTTATATGTTTATTGGATCAAATGGGATACTAGATAATTGACTTACTATCAAGACAGTCAAATACATAACTAGATGAGACAAGGCTTTCAAGAATTAAATATCAAATAAGTAGTTGAACTGTGGGTGAAGAATTCTATATTTATCAACCAGATCAAATGGGTGGTGAGTTGAATAAAGATAGTGTAGATTACTATTAAATCAATCTTATGAACTGACAAAATGAGATAATAGTCATTATCAGTTAAGACAAACTTGAATCAAAGTATAGAAAAGAAAAGAGATGGTAATCTGACAGTAATAATGAAAGAAACATGTGCTTCTGTATTATATATGAGAAAAGTCTATTACAATAGTAGCATGGTCTAGTATCCAGACTCGAACACTTTGGTTCATCAAATATTCTTGGCTTTATAGCCTTTACAACAGATATCCAGATCCTAGAAAACTGGATCAAATTTGCTTGAAATAGAAAGTCAAAAACTGATACATGAAAATGGGAAAGATCATATTTGCTTTGTCATTATCTTATCTCAATGGTTTTCCTGGCCTTCAAAGTCTTCGACAGCTGCAATAGATCTTCACAGGCTATGCGATAAGTCGAAATTTCCACCTTTGGCAAAAAGATGGTTTTTTGCCCAAAAATAGGTAACCAATTCAATCTTTCCACCTTCCTAGGCACCTCCAAAATTAGAACAAAACCTTGATAATGATGCCTTAAATTATTATCTATCATTAGAAATCATCCTTGAGGCAACTGGATCAAAGAAACTCAAATCTGTGCAAAAATAGTGCCTCTCTTCCCTATCTATGCTTTTGGTGGCTAGGAGAGGCAAAATTCGATCCTGTTAGCCAACGAAAGCTCCTTTTTCGGTGGCTAAGGGCAGTTGAAAATGTCCGTCTAAGCCACCGAAAATCCTGTTTCAAAAACAATTCACAAAATTACAAAAATTCATTATCTCTTCATGTTGGACAACCTTGATTTTGTGATCCTGAGAATGTTCCAAAGATCAGGTACATAGTGCCACTTGTTAAAATTGTCTCTTAATTTTGTGCTTCCAAAATCTGGACTATCGATCTAATGCCCTCAAATCTGGTGTTGATGGTCATGATGATCTTCAATCTTAATATGATCTTCACGATTATTGATTTTATGCATTGAAATGTGAGATTTAACAACTGAAAATCTAGAAATAAAAACAATCCTTAGATGCTCGGCCACCTGCCAACTTCAACCTAAAATACTGGAACTTATCTACGATATCGATATTTGTTAACGATGACATGAAGCATCAACTTTCCCTTATGTCTCTCTAAACATGTGCTCCTTCTAATGCTTCTCAACAAGCATCTTTCTCTGTTGTCTCGTCCATAGATATTGTGTGTCTTCTTACCAAGGAAAACCACGACTATTCTGTGGTACAAACTGGAGATCGTGCAACTGGTTGGCGAAACCCAAAAGATGAACCTATATGACAAGAATGTCTGGAAGATAATGGATGACTGCTCATGCATGAAATTTCATTTTGTTGTCCACTGAAAGGAGAAAAATCAATCCCATCTTCATTAGATGCAGAAGGTCTTGTGGGTGGATGAAACATCAAAATGAGTGTGCAAATATCGGCAAGGTAGTCCCATTGAGGTGAGAATTGCCCTGATTTATCCATCTTTGGAGTAAATATTGGGGAACTTTTGACTTATTTCTTCTGTTCATGTTCATTTCCATCATCATAACTTCTCTCGACCTTCACAGTTGCTTGCTTTCATAATGTATTCACCATCGTTTCATGCACAACAGGCTTGTCAAAATACTCTTGAGCCTTTGCAACAGTAGACGGCTGCAAGTCTTCATTGTTTGTGACAAATGTTTAACACACAGACAGAAAACCCCTATCTCAATACTTGCCTCTTGTTGATCAGACTGAATGCTTGGAACACCTACAAATTCTAAAAACTTGACTGTTAAGAACCAAACTTCAATATAGCATAGAAAAACCTCAGGAAAAGTACTCAACGCCTTGAAAAAGAGATAATATCAAATAATAAGCCTCTTCGAGGGGGAAACCTCCTTTTACCCCACTTAAATGTTCAAGTACAAGATGATTCAAAATGAAAATGT
>ML807066.1:80326-93399 GCA_009831015.1 Picea engelmannii | reverse complement strand
CATTTATGTCCCTACGCATTTCTTCACCTTCATCAAGAGTCCAAGTAGGATTTTCTGGAGGCTTATTTGGTGTAGAAGTTCCCTTTTTGGGTGGCATGTTGGCCAAGTATCACTTTTGACCTTGATTTTGAGGTGGTTCTGCTCGACAATATTTCTTCTATTGTATCTCCCAATTTTTGGACCTTCTGGGTATGAAACTTTATTTATGTATTTCTCTGATATGTCTTCTCTTCAATGCCACAGGTCTGATCAAAATTGGATGTGCCCAGTGGAATTTACGATAACTTCCCCACAACTTGCTGATTTTTGGCCTTTCCAGGAGATCTCACTTGTATAGTGTGCCCCGCACAAAATAATTGATATACAATTCTGAAACTCACACCCAAAATACTACAGAATGTCCACAATCCAATGCAACCAGTCCCACCCAATTTGGATACTCTAGGAAGACGTTATGATTGTTTTACCTGGAACACCTTCTTGAGACTAGCCAATAGGACTAGTCAGATACCCTATCTTACAAAAGGTGTATATACAAATTTATGATGACCCGGAAGCTTAAATTTTTACCACAGATAAAAAATTAATTTTTGTAAATGTCCCCTGGAGTTCAGGGTCTGAAACATTATAGAACATTTTTTATAGAAAAAATTCTGCAAAGACTCATTTCAGGATGATTCCAGAACCCTATATTGTATAGGCTATATCTCCGAAAGTATAAGGCATCAGGAGCTAAATTTTGAACCCAACATACCTTGATCTGTCTTCTAAATACCCTCCAAGACATTCCTTCTGAAACGTTGTAGAAAAAAAGTTATAGTGAAAATTCCACGGTGTCTCAGATGTAGCAGCGAAACCCCAAGACCTTGAGCTCTTATACCATATGTTAAGAACCAAACTTCAATATAGCATAGAAAAACCTCAGGAAAAGTACTCAACGCCTTGAAAAAGAGATAATATCAGATAATAAGCCTCTTCCAGGGGGCAACCTCCTTTTACCCCACTTAAATGTTCAAGTACAAGATGATTCAAAATGAAAATGTCTCCTTGGTATATATAGGAGACTAGGAGGTATAATTACAAATAATGGCCTAAATCCGACATAATTAAAATAACATTACTAATCTAAATTACAACTAATGGCCTAGATCCGACATAAATAAAATAGAATTACTAATCTAATATGCCCCAATTAAGGGGTAATGAGCCAATATTAGGGATTTACATTGACACTCTTTGACGCAAACACGCCACCCAGGGCACGTCCGCTCCCTCAGGACCTTCTCTTCCTTCGGATCGAAGAGATGAAACGCTCTTCAAATCCCTTATCGGGACTTTCCAACACCCACAGCAACTCTTTGCGCGATCCTCCCTTTCTGCACTCGGAGGATCGGAACCTCATGGCTTCATGAGTTCAAAATTTGAATTCTAGGTTCTTGAATCGCCGAGACTCAAGATATCAGGCAATGCTAATTTTCTCCCTCCGCTATCGGGACTTTGCTCTATCGCGACTTTGCAGTTCGCGACACCAAGTGCTCTATTTTCCACAACCAATACATGAGACGCCGAAATGCCGAAACCCGCGGTCTCGTTCACTCATGGCTTCGCTTCTCGCGAGGTCAAACAATTCTTGTGTCGACTCCCGAGGCCCGAGACGCCGATACTCGCGATCTCACTACCTCACCGCCTCGCAAGTTGAACTGTCGAGTTTTCACCCTCCTATTCCGTGAATCCCCGAGATGCGAGAATTCAACGGAATGTTGACTTCTACCTCCAGGCAACACGTGTCCACCCGTCAACCACGCAAGTCGCACCTTGTTTTCCGCCACGTTTCCACACGAACCCTGTTCTCGGCACTTCGTGACTCGCG
This sequence comes from Picea engelmannii, assembly GCA_009831015.1. Taxonomy (NCBI): domain Eukaryota; kingdom Viridiplantae; phylum Streptophyta; class Pinopsida; order Pinales; family Pinaceae; genus Picea; species Picea engelmannii. The sequence continues at coordinate 91,529 of ML807066.1, read as the reverse complement.
AATCCTAATGCCAATATTTCGAGACTTCTCACGGCGAGATCCCGAGGACTTCGTGCCACCTGGATTCCACTCAGGCTCTGCTATGGCCCCCGCTTCTCTCCAACTGTCGGTGTATCGCCTCTCGCAACCTCGCAATCCCCATGGACAAACTCTCAAACCTTTTCTTATGAGGTCCCGAGACATGATCCCACGTGCGGATCCAACGGTCCTCCTGTGATCCGGATCCAACGGTTATTATCCTCCTCGCTCCTTGCATCTTCGCGACTTGCGATGTCCAACACTTGGGCCTTCACACTGCAAACTCCCGAGTTCGTGAGATCTATCAATCGCTCGCCACCTGTCCTCTACAGATGGATGACTCCTAGCTTCCTCGCCACTTTGTTGCTCGTAATACTAACGGACTTCTCTTTCTGTCCTCCAACATCCGAGTCTGCGAGATGAGAGAATCTCCTGACACGCGTCCTCCGCAACGAATGACTCTGATCTTGTAGGGATATCACGTCTCACGATATCGCTGTTTTTGTTGCACAACTTTGGGGCTTCGACTCACGAGTCCCCGATACACGATACCACCTGTAGATCTAACGACTCCTGTGACTCTGAATCGACGGCTCTGCCTCTCCTGAGCTTCAAAATCTTTGAAATCTTCTCGTCGTAACCTCCTTGCACCTCTGCAAGATCTAACGATCCTTGAAACTTCGTGAAATCTCCTCAGATGACTTTGACCATCCGTTCTTCCTTGTATAATCCACGAAATCAAAAAGAGTATCTCTCCACGAGATTCCTTCACCGCTTCACCAACCTGCGACACTTCTCTCCGACTTCTGACAGCAACTTCTCTACACTAAACCTTCAGTAAACTCGAGGGTCTATTCCTCCTGAGATTTTCCACAACTTCATTCTTCAGGAAGGCCCTCTTGCGCGCACTCTTTGCGGAAAATATTCAATCACGTCTAAGTGTTGAAGTTCTCTCGACTCTGTGCGCAACTGCAGCAGTAGTCCTTCAAGGGTTCTACTCAGATATACAACTGAGACTTCCTTCCTTATCTTGCGCACTACCTGCATGGCTCCGACAACCCACGTTCACTTCTGATAGCTTTCAGAACAAGATTTTAACTCCCTGAGCTTTTTGTCAATGCACTCCTTGCAGACGACTTCAACTGCACTCCTTGCAGGAATCCTTGCTCAAAAGGAGAAACAATTGTAACTCACTTCACCTCCTCTCAGACTTCTATCTTAACACATGAAATCATACGCACAGCATAAAAACGATGCCTAACAGGAAGAAATGTTCATAAACAGAGCATTCAACACACATACACAGAGAATAACACAACAACCATGAATCTGAATCAACTTCTTCTATTAATTCAATATCTATACATGGGTGTCTTCTACAACTCTCTGCTATTCTCCTATGCTCTAGATTCTTCTTGCTCCTGTTGCTAATGTTACAATGATACAAATGAGGGTGTCTATATCCATTTTCCCTCCTGTGCTCTAAAACTGTCTAATCTAAGAATTCAATTCTATCTACTTGCAAATACTACTATAAATGCCTCTGTCTATCTCAGATGAGAGCGTATGGCTCGATGTCTGATTACATTTTTACCAAGGCACCTAAATTAAATGATCTCATTTATGTTCAGCGCATCAACTTCAAGGGAAAATTTAAAAATTCAAAAACTTGTGTTGGACGTCTTCTCGCTGTCTTTTTCTTCCACGTTGGTTTTGCTTGTCGTGAGGGATGCTCCTGCATCATACTCCCTCGCTTGAAAATTTGCATGGGCTCCTGTCCATGAGCTCCTGCACGGTATGTCCATGCTTCAAAATTTCTGCTTCAGTCTCCGAGCTAGCATCTTCAACTAGATGTCCCTTCCACTTGACCAAATATTCAAAATATTATTTCCTTCTAGTTTTCTTCCCCACTCGTTTATTTAGTATCTGTTCCATCTGTGGCTTCTCTGGAACTGGCATATGCTTCTGCCACTGGACCTCTGGTTGATCATCACTTTCTGCTCCTGCTTCATCCGCTTTATATGGATATAAATCTAAAACATTAAATATCGGAGATATTCCAATGTCATCTGGTAACTCAATTTCATAAGAATTCTGTCCCATTTTCTTCAAGACCTTGCATGGCCCAATTTTCTTCATCTTCATATTGTTGTATGTTCCTCTTGGGAACCTTTCCTTCCTCAAAGGTGCCAGAACTAGATCACCAACTTCGAACTGAAGTTGTCTCCGATGTTGATTTGCACTGCGGTTGTACTCCTAACTTGACTTCAACAGTCGCTCCTTCACCTGGCTGTGAAGTTCCTTCATCGCTTTAGCGAATTATCCTGCACTAGCACTGCTAGTATTAGTCTGCTCTGAATCCCTTAATTCAGAAACTCCTCTCAGCTGCATTCCATATACAATCTGAAATGGACTTTTCCCTGTGCTCTGATTTACTAAGTCATTGTAAGCAAACTCTGCTTGCGGTAATATGCTATCCCAGCTGCTATGGTGCTCTGTCACCAAGCTTCTCAGCAACTCTCCTAGACTTCTGTTGACCACTTCTGTTTGTCCATCCATCTGAGGATGATAAGAAGAACCAAACATCAAATTAGTTCCCAGCTTCTTCCACAATGTTCTCTTGAAATGCCCTATGAATTTTGTGTCCCTGTCCGAGACTATGCTTTTCGGCAATCCATGAAGTCGAACAATCTCCTTGAAAAACAAATTTGTGATGTGAGTCACATCGCTGGTTTTCTGGCATGGAATAAAGTGTGCCATCTTAGAAAACCTGTCAACTACTACAAAGATCGAATCATGTCCTCTTTGTGTCCTAGGCAATCCCAGCACAAAATCCATGCTAATTTCATCCCACGGCTTCTCAGGTATGGGCAATGGTTGATAAAAACCCGCATTCTGCTTCCTTCCTTTTGAATGTTGGCAAATTCTGCATCTGTCAACAAACTTCTTGACTTCTGACCACATCCCTGGCCAAAAGTATGACTCGCTCAGCTTTGCAAATGTCTTATCATGGCCAAAATGTCCTGCTAATCCACCACTGTGCTTCTCCTTTAACAAGTTCTCCCTCATGGAGCAATTCGGAATACACAGTTGTTTGCCTTTGAACAACAATCCATCCTGGATCACATACTCTATCCACTGGCTCTTGTCTCTAAGAACTGGATTCTCAACTGCTTCATAAGCTTCTTTAAAGTCTGAATCATCTACATACATGTCCTTAAGATCATCAAAGCCTAACATCCTGACTTTAAATTCCTGCAACAGCAAACACTTCCTGCTCAAAGCATCAGCAACTTTGTTAGCAGTACCAGAAACATGTTTTATCACAAAAGTGAAATTTTTCATGTATTCAACCCACTTAACATGCCTCTGATTCAACTTTTTCTATTGAGTCACAAATTGTAATGCATGGTTATCACTATATAAAACAAATTCCTTCGGAATCAAATAGTGTCTCCATTTCTTCAATGCTTGTATGATGGCATAGAATTCTTTATCATATGTGGAGTATTTCTCTTTTGCCTCATTCAGCTTCTCGCTGAAATATGCAATCGGTCTGTCTATCTGGCTCAAGACCGCTCCAACTGCAAACTCGCTTGCATCACATTTCACCTGAAATGTCTTTTGAAAATATGGCAACACCAAAACCGGTTGCTCTGTAATCTTTCGTTTCAACAAATTGAAACTCTTCTCAGCCTCTTCTGTCCAGTGAAAAGATTTATGTCTTTTCTTGACTGTATCCATCATTGCTGCGCTAATTCCACTGAAATTCTTGATGAATTTTCGGTAGAAACTAGCCAGTCCATGAAAAATTCTCACCTCGAATATGTTCCTTGGTGATGGCCAATTCTTAATCACCTCCACCTTTCCTGGATCCATCTTCAACTCATTAGCTTAAATAAAAAAACCCAAATAAATGAGTTCTGTCTTCATAAATGAGGACTTCTTCATGTTAATCAACAGCTTCTCCTGTTGTAGCTTCCTCATTACAATGGCCAAATGTTTCAGATGTTCAGCCTTTGTCTTGCTGAAAACCAATATGTCATCTAGATACACGATGACAAACTTCCCAATGAACTCCTTCAGGACTTCATTCATCAACCTCATAAAGGTACTTGGTGCATTCGTCAAGCCAAGCGACATGACAAGCCATTCATACAAACCTTTGTTTGTCTTGAATGTTGTTTTCCATTCGTCACCTTCTCTCATACGAATCTGATGATATCCACTCTTCAAATCTATCTTTGAAAAAAAATTTGCTCCACTTAAGCAATCCATCAAATCATCCATTCTTCGCAATGGGAATCTATACCTGATAGTTATCTTATTGATGGCTCTCGAATCAGTGCACATCCTCCAGCCTCCGTCTTTCTTCGGACTGAGTACTGTTGGAACAGCACATGGAATCAAGCTTTCCCTGACCAAACCTTTGTCCAACAACTCTTGGACCTGCCTTTTAACCTCTTCATTCTCCCATGGCGTCAACCTGTACGCGGCTTTATTTGGCAGACTAGCTCCTGGTATGAGGCTATATGGTGAATCACGGTCCTCATCGGTGGCAACGAATGAGGTAGCTCATCCACTACAATATCAGCGAATTCTTCCAGCAGTTCCTGAACTTCTTCTGGCAAATCATCCACTCTTGTGCTAGTCAGAACAATTCTCGGTTTTCTGACCACAAAGAATTGTGGATCCTCCTTCTTCTTAACTTCTGTAAGAAGTTTCTTCCCACCCATGAGAAGTACTGTGTTGTTTACTTCCAGCTTCACCTCTTTATCTTCAATTGGACACAACATGTGAGTCCTCCCATTCTTCTTCAGGGTATAGGTGTTCATCCTCCCATCATGAATTACATTTCTATCATATTTCCATGGTCTACCTAGCAATAAATGACAGACATCCATAGGAATAACATCACATAAAATCTTATCATTATATCCTCCTATCTTTATGTCAACTAAGCACTGTTTAGTGACATTTACCTGATGTCCCTTTTGTAGCCATGAAACTTTGTATGGTTCCGAGTGATCAGTTGTCTCCAGCCCCAGCTTTTCTACCATCTCGGTTGAAATGAGATTATCAGTGCTTTCGTTGTCCACGATGACCTTGCATGCCCAACCCTTGGTCTTGCAAGAAGTCCTAAAAAGACTGTTCCTCTGTGTTGGATTCTCCATCTCCCTCTTTGGCGTCAAAATGAATTTTCGCATCACCAACGATCTTCCGCCTTCAGCGTACTCTGCCTCAACATCTCGCCTTTGTGCCTCGGCGATGTGAGATTCTCCTCCATCCTTCTTCCTATCTGTATAGTCAACTGACTTGTGCCCATTCTTTCCACATGTGAAGCATGTGATTACTCCACCTCTTCCTCTTCCTCTACCTCTGGTATGAGGAAACCTATTATTATCAGCATATCCTCCTCTCTGCTCAGTATGTTGTTCTCTTTGTTCAGCATATCGTCCTTGCTGTGAACTCCCACCTCTCTCTGTTTGAGTCTGAGGTTTCTTCCAGTCATCCTTGGGCTTGTGGTATTTATCTTGGGCAACCGATTTGCCTTTGGGCTGACTCCTGCCTCTGCCCCTCTAACTTTGTTTACGGCTCAGCTTCTCCTCAGCTTTTAGAGCCAATTGGTAAGCATCCTCCACAGTTCGGATGGTCGCAAAATTTAGTTCATCCTGAATTTCATACCTCAAGCCATTCATATACCTGGCCACCTTTTCGTCATTTCTTTCGCGATGACCTGCTCTGATATTCAACCTATAAAATTCCTCAATATACTCCTTCACTGTCATCAGCTTCTGTCTCAGGTTATGCATCCTCCTGAATAGAGAAATTTGATAGTCCCTGGGAATAAATTTTGCCTTCATCTTGGCTATCATCCTGTCCCAGCTCTTAATCTTCTGCTTGCCTTGGCAACACCTGTCAGCTTGCAGTTCATCCCACCACAAGGCTACATGTCCTTTTAATCTTGTGAAAGAATGTCTGACCTTTTTATCATCTTCGATATCCTCATAATCGAAATAAGTATCAAGAGCTCTAATCCAGTCTAGCATCTCTTCCGCATCCAGACTCCCTTCATAAGCTGGAATGTCCATCTTTGTTTTCGAACTCATCCAAGCGATAGCCTTAATTAAACGCTCATTGGCTGCATCTTCTGCTGGGATTTCTTCTTCTTCATGTCCAGCATCACCTTCATCCTTGGATTCACTGATATCTCCTCCGTCAGCGTTTCTCCTTTGTTTTATCTCCATGTCCTTCATTCTGGCATGAAGATTTCGCATTCCTCTCTCCACGTCTAGATTCTATCCTTGCCTACCTCTTTCTCTGGAAAATTCCCTTTCCTCCTCTGGATCGGGTGATTGTCTACCTCTTCTCCTTGGCGGCATGGTGAATTCTCCCTTTTTCTCTGCTACCGAAAGCAAAGGAACTTTTCTATGCTCTGATACCACTTGACACAAATGCACCACCCAGGGCACGTCCGCTCCCTCAGGACCTTCTCTTCCTTCGGCCCAAAGAGCTGAAATTCTCTTCAAATCCCTTATTGGGACTTTCCAACACCCACAGCAACTCTTCGCGCAATCCTCCCTTTCTGCACTCGGAGGATCAGAACCTCGCGACTTCGTGAGTTCAAAATTTGAATTATGGGTTCTCGAATCCCCGAGACTCGAGATATCAGGCAACGCTGATTTTCTCCCTCCGCTATCGGGACTTCGCTCTATCATGATTTCGCAGTTCATGACACCAAGTGCTCGATTTTCCACAACCCGATACACGAGACGCCGAAATGCCGAAACCCGCGGTCTCGTTCCCTCACGGATTCACTTCTCGCGAGTTCAAACAATTCTTATGTCGACTCCCGAGGCCCGAGATGTCGATACTCGCGATCTCACTACCTCGCCGCCTCGCAGGTTGAACTATCGATTTTTCACCCTCCTATTCCGCGAATCCCCAAGATGCGAGAATTCAACAGAATGTTGACTTCTACCTCCAGGAAACACATGTCCACCCATCGACCATGCGGGTCCCACCTTGTTTTCTGCCACGCATCCACATGAACCTTGTTCTTAGCACTTCGCGACTCGCAAATCCTAATGCCAATATTTTGGGACTTCTCGCAGTGAGATCTCGAGGACTTCATGCCACCTGGATTCCACTCACGCTCCGCTATGGCCCCTGCTGCTCTCCAGCTGTCGGGGTATTTCCTCTCGCAACCTCGCGATCCCCGTGGCCAAACTCTCGAACCTTTTCTTACGAGGTCCCGAGACACGATCCCACGTGTAGATCCAATGGTCCTCCTATGATCCAGATCCAACAGTTATTCTCCTCCTCGCTCCTCACGTCTTCGCGACTTGCGATGCCCAACACTTGGGCCTTCACCCTGCGAACTCCGGAGTTCGTGAGATATCTCAATCACTCACCACTTGTCCTTTACAGATGGATGACTCCTAGCTTCCTTGCCACTTCGCTACTCGCAATACTGACAGACTTCCCTTTCTGTCCTCCAACGTTCGAGTCTGCGAGATGAGAGAATCTCCTGACATATGTCCTCCGCAATGAACGGCTCTGATCTTGTAGGGATATCGCATCTCGTGATATCGTTGTTTTTGTTGCACAACTTTGGGGCTTCGACTCATGAGTCCCCGATACACGATACCAAGTGTAGATCTGACGACTCCTGTGACTCTGAATCAACGACTCTGCCTTTCCTGAGCTTCAAACTCTTCGGAATCTTCTCGTCATAACCTCCTTGCACCTCTTCAAGATCTAACGATCCTCGGAACTTCGCGAAATCTCCTCAGATGAATTCGACTGTCCGTTCTTCCTTGTATAATCCACAAAATGAAAAAGAGTATCTCTCCATGAGATTCCTTCACCACCTCCCCAACCTGCGATGCTTCTCTTCGACTTCTGACAGAAAATTCTCTACACTGAACCTTTAGTAAACTCGAGGGTCTATTCCTCCTGATATTTTCCACAACTTCAGTCTTTAGGAAGGCCCTCTTGCACGCACTCTTTGCGGCAAATCTTCAATCACATCTAAGTGTTGAAGTTCTCTCGACTCTGTGCACAATTGTAGTAGTAGTCCTTCAAGGGTTCTACTCAGATATATGACTGAGACTTCCTTCCTTAGCCTGCGCACTACTTGCATGGCTCCGGCAGCCCACGTTCACTTCTGAGAGCTTTGAGAACAAGATTTTAACTCCCTGAGCCTTCTATCAACGCACTCCTTGCGGATGACTTCAACTGCACTCCTTGCAGGAATCCTTTCTCAAAAGGAGAAACAATCATAACTCACTTCACCTCCTCTCAAACTTCTATCTTAACACATGAAATCATACGCACAGCATAACAACGATGCCTAACAAGAAGAAATGTTCATAAACAGAGCATTCAACACACATACACAGAGAATAACACAAGAGCCATGAATTTGAATCAACTTCTTCTATTAATTCAAGATCTATACATGGTTGTCTTCTATAAGTCTCTGTTATTCTCCTATGCTCTAGATTCTTCTTGCTCCTATTGCTAATGTTACAATGATACAAATGAGGGTGTCTATATATGTTTTCCCTCCTGCGCTCTAAAACTGTCTAATCTAAGAATTCAATTCCTACTACTATAAATGCCTCTGTCTATCTCAGACGAGAGCGTATGGCTCGAGGTCTGATTACATTTTTACCAAGGCACCTAAATTAAATGATCTCATTTATGTTCAGCGCATCAACTTCAAGGGAAAATTTAAAAATTCAAAAACTTGCGCTGGACGTCTTCCAGCTGTCTTCTGCTTCCACGTTGGTTTTGCTTGTCATGAGGGATGCTCCTGCATCACTCTTTGTCTGCAGAATCGGGTACCTGGCATTGACACCTCACCAATTTGTAGGTTTAAACCTGAGATACCTTCATCCTTAGACCACCTGCACAATACACATGGCATATGTTATGCTTTCTGCATTTTATTTTTTATTTTTAACCTGCTTGAACAATATCCAACATGTATCGAGATTTAGAAATTTTCCAAATTTATATGCACCCGTGCATATATGATATATTGATAAGATGTGGTGAGAGGTAAGGAGCTCGGAGGTCAATGCCGGGCTTTGTAACTTGATGTGTGGCTTGACTTGTGTGACTCGGAGTTTGGCCAGTGATGTGTCTAGACTGGTGGCATGGGCCCTACCAAAATCCAATAGGCATATAGACTTAGGTCTTAGGTTACTTGTTCACACACACACCACTAGTTTTTTTTTTTTTTTTGGTGATAAATTCACAACAAAAATATATATTTTTGTTTGAAAATAATAAAACCATAAAAGCTAGGGTTATAAGCTAAGTCACATTTATTGTATTTTTTGGAATGCAGTTCATAGATGGAGTCACAAGAGTATGGAGAAAACATGATCAATGAGGATTTAATGGGGAATTTGAAGATATGGATTATGGCAAATGATCAAGGAAAATGACAAATTAAGCGCAAACGAATGAAAATGCCTCAAAAATTACAAAACCATTTTGAGTGTTAACAGATGGGTCTTGACATGTTTAGGATGTTAAGTCATTAATAGTGATCAATGTTAAATTTGGAAATGAAAAATAGTAATTCCCTGGATTTAGATATCTTCATATCATTCAGTTCATACTTGTTCTTATCAATATGGATGAGGCCATTCAAATTCGATTTGTAAATTGGATGGGAAAATTAGTTGTGACTTATATTTATACTTCTTATTTTGCAGTACATACATTCCAAGCATGCTATCTATATACATGAGCCAATGCTATCAATATGGATAAGCTAATGCTAGATTTGTAAGTTGTACATAAAAAATTAGTTATCTTTAGATTATGAACTATCAATATATATCATCCAATGCTATCAATATGAACTATCTATATAGATCAGCCAATGCTATCAATATGTATGAGTTAATTGTAAGTTGCATATTCAACAATTTTTAATATTTGTAAGTTGGATATTCAAGATTGATTTATAGTTCTTCATAGTTTGAAGAGTGCATATTTTCAAAGAATGTTATCTATATGGATGAGGTATTTTCATATATTTGTAATTTCAATGGATGTTTCTTGGATAGTTAAGTTGAATGATGATCTTTTGCATTCACCATGAAATGATGATCCTTTTTACTGTGATTTGTTTTTCACGGCATTCAAATCTTAAGTATCATTATCCACCAATAAAAAATTATTTGTGGTATGATTTAGTGAAGGAATTTGTTTAAATAAGTGATAAAAAAAATATTTCCATTCAATAAATTTAATGTTCTTAATAAGTTGAACTACTTGCAATCAGAATTGTAAAGCTAGGCAAGGTAAATTAATGGGATTTAATATGGATTAATGAAAGATGATTTGGTACAATAATGTGTTTTAATATGGATTAATGAAGGGTGAGTTGGTAGAATAACAATTTTTAATGTAAGTTGGTGAATGAATTTATCAAAAAATGAGCCATAGTTTAATAAACCATATCTGAACAACATTTTTATAAATAGAATATTTTTTTTATGATGATGATGATGTTAAGGTCCTAACCCGCACATAGGTAGATCAATGTATTCGGATGTAATAAAGGTCAATATTAATAAGACCTTTCAATAAAATGGAATAAGGTGGATGTAAGAAGACCTAATAGAAGCTTCCGCTTCTAGAAGGATCTTCCTCTAGATGCTTCTCTTAATAGACACATTTAGTATAAATAAGGGTCGAGGGTATGAAAACCCTAGCTTGGAGATTATTGTAACAGAGCGCTGCTCGACTGGAGGTTGCCCTCTCGAAGAGGCCTATGAACATTGCTTTCTGAATCGAAGTGCTTTTCTATTGCTATTTCGTATATCATTTCTGTGTATTGTGAAGATTATGTTGGATATTTTACTGTTATTCTGCCATTTCTAACATTTTATTTCTGTTCTACATATTTTATATATCTGGTATCTTGCAAGTGGTATCAGAGCACTTTCCTTGGCAGAAATTGTGGGTATTTTTTTTTCAGGGTAGAGACGTATTCCGGCATCTTTAAGCCACAGAGATCTGTCGTTACGCGCATAAACTTGTGGTTGAGGGATTCATACACGCAGGAAATACAAGTGGTTCTTAAGCGCACATCTGTTGGCCACCCTTGTAACCCCTGTTGGTACCCCTTCGAGTGGTAGCGCATCAGACAGCACCT
>ML807066.1:64050-79063 GCA_009831015.1 Picea engelmannii | reverse complement strand
TGGTTAAATTAGAACTGCCCAATTTGAAGGTGTAATGATTACAGTGGAGTGGTGAATATTGACTATATTGCAATTTCCAGACTTGTTGATTGATCTATGATTGAGAATGCATTATTAATTGCTTGTGATAAGGGTCTTGTGATTGCTTAATTGTACATATAATGGCAGCATTCTAGTTGATATAGATGCTATGGTCATCAAGAGTAATGACTAGTTGGAAGGAACATTGGATTAAGGATGGGTTGCATTTAACCTTGCTAAAACTGGTTGCATTTAGTGTCCAATTGCTAATGGATCTCCTTTTTTTTAATGTTAGCCAAGCTAGTTAGCCTACAGTGGATGTTACTTACATGTTAACCTTGGCGAAGTTTCGACTGGCTTATTGATGTATATTTAGTGTTGTTTTAGATGGCACCTTATGGCCTTATGGATGCAATACCGATGGTTTTAKTTATCRCTACTTGAGCAGTGGTTAGTATGYAGTGAATGAYTGACATAGATTTAGTTTTTAYGCATTRAGGATTTATGTAGTAGATGGTGGATCTAGATATTTAGTTTTTATAWAGTTATTTCTAATGAYGGCTTAAACTTACTTATTCTCGCGCCCATGATTATTTAAGAATTGAATGACATGTTGCCTKWTGAATGAGACTTGCGCGCAATGGAAGAATCATGTAATGTAATGCTTCATGTTAAATGCCACGGTAATGATTTCTTTTTATTATTAATTCATTGGCAAGGTTATGGTAATATAAATGTAATGTTGATTTATTTTATGGTAAAGTTATTGTAACTTCATTGCATTGGTAGCATACAAGGAGTAATGTGATTGGTGATTGATGTTTTAGTTGCAAGGTTATTATAACATAAGATGTGAGGTTGTTAAGATAATGTTATTGTAATTTTATGGTATATGTAACATATAGGATGTATTGAGATTGTTAATTAATTTCAGGGTTAGTACTATAATTGGAATTGTCCAAATTCACAGTAGTATGATATCAGACTCTTCGATTTGATAAAGCTAGTCGCTCTGTATATAAGTCTGTGTGTGCGATTGTTTTTGTGTAAAGAATCCAGTGCCGTATAAAGAGTCTCGGGCCCTTTAAAGGAAAGGTTTCCACTCTTGTGACACACCTCTAAGGTCGTATCAATAGTCCCGGGCTCTTTAAAGGCAGAGTTCCCACCACTGCGACCTCCTGACAGAGATTACTAGTTTCTGCCTGAGCAGTCGGCCAGGAGCCTATCTGAAATTCTCTCTCTCCGGAGCAGGGAACTAAGATTAAACGCCCTGCTTTCCTGTGAAGAAATAGTAAAATATACTACTATGGATTCTTCCATCTGTGTTCGTACTGTACATAACACAGTATGTCGTTTAATGCTTGCAGTTACTTGTTGTGCACCTTATGTCTATGGTCGTTTAATGTTTGCAGTTACTTGTTGTGCACCTTATGTCTATGGTCGTTTAATGCTTGCAGTTACTTGTTGTGTGCCTTATGTCTTCTTGTTGTGATCATCATGGTTGCATCTTGTTAGTCGTCGGGTGGCGACGTAGAGTCAAGTGTGTCTGTTCCTTTTTACACGTGTGCACACACCTTAAACAAAAAAACAAACAAAAAAATTGCACATGTTAAAGAGTTGTTGTCGTAATGAGGAGGATGTCACATATGGTATCAGAGCAGGTTCGACCTGTGACTTGGGATTCGCTACGGCTTTCGTTGACATGATTAGATTTGATTATACTGTTGTTGATCGAGTTGATTGTGTGCGTGCAGGTAATCATGGTTAGAGGATGTCGTGGAGGCAGACAATGGGATGATAGGGGAGGAGGCATGATGCCTCCAGTAGCATCCACGCCTGAGGGGTCTAATCCCCAGAGAGGCGAGCAGGTTCTCGGACAGGAGCAGATATCAGTTGGCGATGTTGTTGGGATGATGAGATCTTTTCAGCGCATGTTCGAGGCACTGATCAGCCGATTGGACAGAGACGAGGCCAGGGCACCGACACCCGCTGAGGTTCCACCGCGTGCACCGACTGTTACAGGTAGCATTCACCGTGAACTCGAGAAGGTTAAATTTCTCGAGTTCTTTGGTGCCCCGGATGGCGTCGCCGCCGAGGCATAGTTGGAGAATATGGCGATGTGCTTCGCAGTTCGCGATTATACCTCCAACATGAAGGTCTGCATGGTGGTCTTTCAACTAAAGGGGAGCGCTCTTTTATGGTGGAAGACGCTCCTACCGCAGCTGAACATGGTCGTTGAAGATGTGTCATGGGAACTGTTTGAGGAACGGTTCCGAGAGAGGTACCTTTCAGAGGAATTCATTGAGCGTCAGCTCAATGAGTTCAACACATTACAACAAGGAGGTCGTATGGTGCATGAGTACGAGGCACGTTTTATGGAGCTGCTCCAATATGCTCCGCACCTTAACACTGAGAAGCTCAAGGTCAATAGGTTCGTGTTTGGCCTTAACGGTAGCCTGCGTGCAAAGGTTAGGATCTTGATGCCTCAAACCTTGCACGACACTGTCTAAAAGGCCCTCATAGCAGAGGAGGAGATTATCAGTGGGGGTCAAACCAGGACTCCAGCGAGACCAGCAGGGCAGGGTTCATCTGGTGCCCCGCAGCATGAGACACCAGATAGACATACGCAGGGATATCGTGGTTTCCAGAGAGGATCCACTTTCACTACACCCCGACGACCGTCGCCTCAGTAGCAGGCACCTTATCGAGGACCACAGCATCAACAGCAGCGTCACCCGTAGCAGCAGTAGTTTAGGCATGTTCAGCAGAATCGACCTGGGTTCCAGGCCGGTGGGTCGTCATCTTCGACTTCGGGTACCAGAACTACTGGGTCGAAGAAGGGGTGTTAGACGTGTGGGGAGCCACACTACCAGCGCAACTGTCCTGTGGAGAGGACCAGAGTGTCAGGATCAGTCGGACCCACTACCGTGGGAGATATGGGCAAGGCCCATCGGATTCATGCGGTGGTGAATAACTGCCAGGCAGAGCACCAGTTGACTGTGCTCGATATGACAGGTACTGTCGTTGACCAGACCCTTAGTATTTTGATAGACCCAGGTGCTACTGAGAGTTTCATTTTTGGTGCAGCGCTAAAAAGGATTAAGGTAAAGGCAGTCGAACAGGACGAGTTTAGCTTCGTAGAGATGGCTTTAGGAGCCAAACAGAAGGTTGGAGAAAAGGTTACGGGCTGTGCCCTTAACCTGGGAGAGTTTGTCATGAGGGTCAACTTGTACGTCACGATCTTAGGATCTTATGACGTCGTGATTGGTATGGATTGGTTGGAATCGCATGAGGCAATACTCAACTGTAATATGAAACGGTTGAGCTTGGTCAATGATGAAGGATAGAGACGTGTGATTGTAGGATGGAACCAGGGAGTATCCCTGAGGTTCATCTCTTCCTTACAGTTACGGAAGAGTATGCGCAAGGGGTGCAAGCTTTATGTGATCCTCGCGCTAAACGAAAAGGGAGTAGCAGAAGGTCTAGAACACCTTCCGGTGGTGAAGGAGTTTGCGGATGTATTTCCAGAGGAGTTGCCTGGGATGTCACTGGAAAGGGAATTGGAGTTTACCATAGACCTAAAACCGGGGACCGAACTAATAGCAAGAACGCCTTATCGGATGTCGACCCTGGAGTTGCAAGAGCTGAAAATGCAACTGAAGGAGGTGTTGGACCTAGGACTGATATGCCCTAGTGTGTCACTGTGGGGTGCACCAGTTATTTTCATACGAAAGAAGGATGGATCATGGAGGCTTTGCATTGACTACCGTCAACTGAACAAGGCTATGATCAAGAATCAGTATCCCTTACCAAGAATTGATGATCTGTTGGATCAAATGAAGGGTGCAACGGTGTTCTCCAAGATCGATTTATGATCAAGGTATCACCAGTTACGGATCAAGGAGGATGACATCCCTAAGATCACCTTTAAGATGATATTTGGACATTACGAGTTTATTGTTTTACCGTTTGGACTGACAAACGCCCCAGGGGTATTCATGAGTTTGATGAACGAGGTGTTCCGCGAGTACTTGGACAAGTTTGTCCAAGTATTCATTGACAATATCTTGATCTACTCTCGGACGACGGAGGAGCATGACGAGCACTTGCGCTTGGTACTACAGTGTCTACGAGAGCACAAATTGTATGGGAAGTTGTCCAAATGCTCTTTTTATCAATCGAGGATTCACTACTTAGGGCATGTCATCTCCGGCGAAGGTATCGTCGTGGATCTAGCCAAGGTTGAGGCTATTATGGAATGGCCTGTGTCGACGAATGTCACAGAATTTCATAGTTTTATAGGTTTAGCTGGATACTATCGACGGTTTGTCGAGGGATTTTCGAAGATAGCAAATCCAATTATGGAATTGCAGAAGAAAAACAAGAAGTTTGTTTGGATCGAGAAATGCGCGGAAGCATTTCAAATGCCTAAAGAGTTGTTGACCACAGCGCCGATACTAAAGGTCCCTAACATTGACGCAGACTTCTTGGTATGCACTGACGCATCCAAGGAAGGTTTAGGCGGAGTCTTGATGCAATACGGACGAGTGATTGCTTACATTTCAAGGAAACTAAGAAGGCATGAGGATAACTACACGACGTACGATTTGGAGTTATTAGCCATCGTATATGCCTTGAAGGTTTGGAGACACTACCTTGTTGGATGAAAATTTGAATTAAGGACTGATCATTGTGGACTACAACACATTTTTATGCAAAGCGACCTGAATGCACGACAACGGCGTTGGTCGGAATTGCTTAGCGAGTACGACTTCAAGATTACTTACATAAAGGGAACAGTGAATCGAGTGGTTGATGCTTTGAGTAAGAGACCACGCATCTTCTCGGTGTTGCCTCTTCAGATGAACTTACGTGAGAAAATTCTCACTTTACAGCGTGACGACGAATGGTACATAGAGGTCGAGGGTTTTTTCGAACAAAACACAATGATGGTACCACGATATGAGGGATTTTCTTTTGATAGCGATGCGTTATTGAGGTTTGGAGGTCGGATTTACGTACCGCCAAACGATGAGTTGAGGATGTTGATCCTGAGCGAGGCTCATAGAGCAGTTTACATGGCTCACTCAGGAGTCACGAAGATGAGGGCAGACCTTAAACCCTTATTCTTCTGGAAGGAAATGAAGGCTGACATAGTCAACTTTGTGGCTAGATGTCTAGAGTGTCAGCAGGTAAAGGCTGAACATAGACACCCAGCAGGATTACTTCAACCACATGCCATTNCGGAATCGAAATGGGAAGTTATTTCGATGGATTTTATTGTTGGATTGCCACTGACGGCAAGGAGACACGACTCGATTTTTGTAGTAGTAGACACTCTGATGAAGAGTGATCACTTTATTCCTATGCATACGACGTATCAGGCACCTGACATAGAGAGAGTTTTCATCAGTGAGATTGTGAAGCTGCATGGCGTGCCTAAGAAGATTATATCTGATCAAGGATCGGTGTTTACTGGACGATTTTGGACGAGTTTCCAAGAGGCCTTGGGAACCCAACTTAATTTTAGCACTGCGTATCACCCAAAGACTGACGGACAGCCCAAACGAATGAACCAAACCTTAGAAGACATGTTCCGCATGTATGTGATGGACCAACAAAAGCGTTGGGAGGAATTCTTGCCTCTAGTAGAGTTCGCTTACAACAACAATTACCAAAGCACCATTAAGATGGCGCCTTTTGAGTTTCTTTATGGGCGACCGTGTCGGACGCCCTTGAGTTGGGATCGGCTTGAGGATAGGGTCCTGGTGGGACCAGAAGCGATCCAAGAAATGGAAGAGCAAATGCAAACCATAAGACAAAGGATTAAAGAAGCACAGGATCGACAGAAGAGTTATGCCGATGCGCACCGATTCGACCGTAGTTACAAGGTCAGTGATCGAGTCTTCTTGCGGGTTAAACCGCATAAGAGTTTGATCAAGTTTGGAAAGGGAGCTAAACTCTCTCCTAGGTTCATGGGACCTTTCGAGATTTTGGAGAGAAAGGGGTCCGTGGCCTATCGACTAGCCTTGCCTGATTCTTTGAGGTGTATGCATGATGTTTTTCATGTATCTGTTTTGAGACATTATATTAGTGATCCTACACATGTGATTGACATGAGTTCCTTGCAGGTATCATACGAGGGAGCGCTCATGGCTGATCCGGTCCACATCTTAGATCATCGTGTTTGACAGTTACAATGTCGAACGGTAGATCATGTCAAGGTCCAGTGGGATAGTTATAGTCCGCACTCGATGACCTGGGAGGACGCATATGATATGCGCCAGCAATTCCCATTTTTGTTTGATAGATAGACTGATGATACTGTGGTACTTTTATTTCAGCATTTATACTGAGAAACTTCGGGATGAAGTTTAGACCAAGAGGGGGTGTATGTAACATCCCTCTCTGGCACACTGAGAAAACTTATTCTTTGAGGACACTTGCTCGCAAGTGATCTGGACTTTTATGATGTTAAAACATTTATCCTTGATTATGATGTGTTATGATAGATGACATGATGTTTTACTGCTTTGACATAGACAGGTGATATTGACTTAGTTTTATTGAGTGTGTAGGGTTTTGGACCTTGAGGATGCAGAGGCATCGATGGAACCCCTTGGAATCCGGATTGAGTCAGGGAGTGCGCTATTTCGGTTGATTTATTTACTGTGATATTTCATTTATTTGATGATATGATGTTGACATGTTCTGACACGATTGTTGATGATGCAGGCTGACGATAGCTTGCCGACCAAACTCGCATATGGAGTAAAGGGGCCACACATGATTTCCAGAGAGGTTGAGGGAGAGGTGTGGACAGCAGCCCTGCCACAGGCTACTAGCACTCCCATCGTGGCTCGAACTGTAGGTTAACTATTACCTAGTTCGAGAGGATCCACGATTCCGTGAGGGCAGATTGCGACAGTCGCTCACAATGATTCTAAGGGGCGCGCAATAAGGCGGGGGCCTTATTCCTTAGAGCCCTTAGTTTCCCACAAGTTCACCTGGCGGAGTGTTGACTCCAGGGGTTATAAATGTCTACCAATCAATCAATTTGGCGAGTGGCACCCTTGGAGCACATGGTGCATCCTGAAGAGCACGTCGTGCAAAAGAAACATAAGTTGGCGAGTGGCACCCTTGGAGCATGTGATGCGTCCTGAACGGCACGTCATGTTGATGTTGATGATGGAACAAACCTAGATGGCCCTAAGACATTTAACACATTAAGAAATTCTTAAGCTACTTCCCTAATTAAATGTCGCCTAGTTCATAATCTAAGTCCTAAGTCTAAAACTTCTCAGGGTAAAATTTTGTCTAACCTTAAGAACAGACCCTATAAAAATAAAAATAAAAATTTAAACAAAATAAAACCCCTTAGGTAATAGTTTTAGTCTTCATAAATTTTTGGGGTAAACTGAAGAGAGTAATAATTTAATTAAAAATCCATGGTTTTAAATTGTAAAGAAGAAACAAATTATTTAACTTGTGGAAGTATAAAAAGATTTTAAATTAATAATAAAGGGAAAAGAGTAAATAGCGCAACTGCCATTTTGGCTCTAATAAAAAGGGGAAAGAAGGGGATAATAAAAAATTAGGAAACTAAGGATTGGAGGAAACATAATAAAGGAAAGTTGGGAACTTATGGTAAAAAGCGAGGTCAACATAGTAAGGAATCTGCAATTAAGAACCTTCTAATTTGAGCTAATTTAGTAACTTCATTTTTAGGGAAATTATTTAAAACATGTAAGGGGATCTAGGAACACCTAGGAGAAAATTTAGGAGCAACTCTAGGTGGGTGAGGGAAATGAGTAAATTAATAATTTAAATAAAATAATTATTGGAGGAAAGAGGGGGATGGACGACACTTGTGCGAAGGAGAATATTTAAAATATTTTTATTTAAACTTAATTTAAAAGTGATTTAGGGAAAGTGTGAGGTTTGGACAACTCTATAAAAGAAAGGGAAGATGAGGAAGAAAGGGATCGGTTGTTAGTGTAACGTTACGCTGCCGGAATTGTGACTTGACTGATTACTTGTGGAGAGTTGGGATTTTCCAGCTTGGATAGGAGTGGTAGCTCGGCCTTGCGAGGCGAGCTGTGAAGCTAGACGAACCATCTGGATTGAGTGTGGCCCTTTTGCGGCTCAGGGGGCTAAGGGGGAAGTAGAGTATCCCTAGCAATTGGCTGGGAGGTACCGGTGTAGTCTCTACGGTCGGCGAGCGGGAGCGGCGCAGAGCAGGAGCAGCACAGAGCGCGGGGTCATCATTCGAGGCGGGAGTCAAGGCAACGGTATGTTTTTCATTTGCATGATAGAAGGTATTAGGAACTTAGCCCTCTCTTATTGTTATCAACATTTTTGTATTGGCATTGTGAGATGAAAAATACTTAACTTCAAATGGCTTGGGTTCTTGTTGGATTAATTGGTTTCTTGCCTTGCTCTTCGGCGATTGTAATTGTGGGACAGTTATAAAAATATTACTTCTTACTCTGATGTTGCATGTCGGTATTAGATAAAAGAATTTTATGATCTCAGAATTGTCGACCTTCCTTGGATCTGTGTGATCTCCCGCTGTGCCTTGCGTTTGTTGTCTGCGTTTTTACATTGTTGTGGGCGTTTTTACATTTCTGTGGGTGTATTTACATTTCTGTGGGCATTTAAATATCCCAGTGGGCGTTTTTACCTTTGATGTGGGTGTTTTTACATTGCCGTGGGCGTTTTTACATTTCTGTGGGTGTATTTACATTTATGTGGGCGTTTAAATATCCCAGTGGGCGTTTTTACCTTTGTCGTGGGCGTTTTTACATTTCTATGGGTGTATTTACATTTCTGTGGGCGTTTAAATATCCCAGTGGGCGTTTTTACCTTTGCCATGGGCGTTTTTACATTGTCGTGGGCGTTTTTACATTTCTGTGGTGTATTTACATTTCTGTGGGCGTTTAAATATCCCAGTGGGCATTTTTCCCTTTGTCGTGGGCGTTTTTACATTGCCGTGGGCATTTTTACATTTATGTGGGTGTATTTACATTTCTGTGGGCGTTTTTACCTTTGTTGTGGGCGTTTTTACATTGTCGTGGGCATTTTTACATTTCTCTGGGTGTATTTACATTTTTGTGGGCGTTTAAATATCCCAGTGGGCGTTTTTACCTTTGTCGTGGGCGTTTTTACATTGTTGTGGGCGTTTATAAACTTCTGTGGGTGTTTTTATATTACTATGGGCGTTTTCTATTACTGTGGGCGTCTTGTATATCACTGTGGGCATTTTCGTTTTTGTAACTTTAGATCTGAGAATTCGTTCTGGCAATAGATGTATGGGCATTTCGTTTTTGTAAATTAGATCTGAGAATTCATTCTGGCAATAGTTGTATGGGCAATTTCGTTTTGTAAATTTAGATCTGAGAATTTGTTCTGGCAATAGATGTATGGGCATTTCGTTTTTGTAAATTTAGATCTGAGAATTCGTTCTGGCAACAGTTGTTGGACATGATAGCTCTTGATGTTTTTAATCAGCTGTTAACCTCAGGACAGCACACTATCCTTGTGACACCTTATTTATTAAATTATGTGTTTTCAGTTAGAGACAAAATTTATATATTAAACCATTAATCTAGAGACACCCTATCCCTCATAAAATCTTTATGGGTTGTATTCTAAACCGAAAGTAGGAAAGTATTGCTCATGCTTTAAGTGCCGGTTGAGATTGGATTATTTCGAATTAATTGAATGCATTCAATTTTGGCATAATGGGCAATCGACTTTATTGTTAAGAGCAACCTCCCTTGTCAGTATTGTTTTCTAAATTAGCAATTCAATTATTTGGGTTAATGATAGCAATCTACTTTATTTAATAAAGGTAATCTGCCTTGTATTAGTAAACTTTTCATAATAACAACTACTTTATATTAGTTAGTATGTATTAATAGCAAGCTACTTTATTTGGCTGATGTTTCAATTAATGTATTAATAGCTAGTAGACGAGAACATGGTTAAATTAGAACTGCCTAATTTGAAGGTGTAATGATTACAGTGGAGTGGTGAATATTGTCTATATTTCAATTTCCAGACTTGTTGATTGATCTATGATTGAGAATGCATTATTAATTGCTTGCGATAAGGGTCTTGTGATCACTTAATTGTACATTTAATGGCAGCATTCTAGTTGATATAGATGCTATGGTCATCAAGAGTAATGACTAGTTGGAAGGAACGTTGGATTAAGGATGGGTTGCATTTAACCTTGCTAAAACTGGTTGCATTTAGTGTCCAATTGCTAATGGCTCTCCTTTTTTTTAATGTTAGCCAAGCTAGTTAGCCTACAGTTGATGTTACTTACATGTTACCCTTGGCGAAGTTCCGACTGGCTTATTGATGTATATTTAGTGTTGTTTTAGATGGCACCTTATGGCCTTATGGATGCAATACCGATGGTTTTAGTTATCACTACTTGAGCAGTGGTTAGTATGCAGTGAATGATTGACATAGATTTAGTTTTTACGCATTGAGGATTTATGTAGTAGATGGTGGATCTAGATATTTAGTTTTTATATAGTTATTTCTAATGATGGCTTAAACTTACTTATTCTCGCGCCCATGATTATTTAAGAATTGAATGACATGTTGCCTTTTGAATGAGACTTGCGCGCAATGGAAGAATCATGTAATGTAATGCTTCATGTTAAATGCCACGGTAATGATTTCTTTTTATTATTAATTCATTGGCAAGGTTATGGTAATATAAATGTAATGTTGATTTATTTTATGGTAAAGTTATTGTAACTTCATTGCATTGGTAGCATACAAGGAGTAATGTGATTGGTRATTGAKGTTTTAGTTGCAAGGTTATTATAACATAAGATGTGAGGTTGTTAAGATAATGTTATTGTAATTTTATGGTATATGTAACATATAGGATGTATTGAGATTGTTAATTAATTTTAGGGTTAGTACTATAATTGGAATTGTCCAAATTCACAGTAGTATGATATCAGACTCTTCGATTTGATAAAGCTAGTCGCTCTGTATATAAGTCTGTGTGTGTGATTATTTTTGTGTAAAGAATCCATTGCCGTATCAAGAGTCTCGGGCCCTTTAAAGGCAGGGTTTCAACTCTTGCGACACACCTCTAAGGTCGTATCAGTGGTCTCGAGCTCTTTAAAGGCAGAGTTCCCACCACTGCGACCTCCTGATAGAGATTACTACTTTCTACCTGAGCAGTCGGCCAGGAGCCTATCTGAAATTCTCTCTCTCCGGAGCAGAGAACTAAGATTAAACGCCCTGCTTTCCTGTGCAGAAATAGTAAAATCTACTACTATGGATTCTTCCATCTGTGTTCGTACTGTACATAACACAGTATGTCGTTTAATGCTTGCAGTTACTTGTTGTGTGCCTTATGTCTATGGTCGTTTAATGTTTGCAGTTACTTGTTGTGCACCTTATGTCTATGGTCATTTAATGCTTGTAGTTACTTGTTGTGCACCTTATGTCTTCTTGTTGTGATCATCGTGGTTGCATCTTGTTAGTCGTCGGGTGGCGACGTAGAGTCAAGTGTGTCTGTTTCTTTTTACACGCGCACACACACCTTAAACAAAAAAAAAAAAAATTGCACCTGTTAAAGAGTTGTTGTCGTAACGAGGAGGATGTCACACTTTAGTTAAGTGAATCTTATATTGAGTTCGTTTATAGTTTAAGACAAGCATATAATTCCACCTAGAATATCTTAAAAATTATAGCCAATTATCATTGACTTTACTATCACCCTAACTTGAGTGATACAGTACATATGCCATCATAAAATTTTCCATGCTTAGGAACATTGACTAATATACTACTAAATGATTTTCATGTGATGTCATCATTTCACTGTTTGTTTTTCTATTGTCCTGAATATCTCTCTTTTCTTAAGTTGTATAGATTATATCTCAAACAAGTTAATTGTCTAGTATAGGATTCTCTTCATCACGATCAAGGAAAATCCTGCTTTCTATCATGAATTCACTATTACAAACATGCCTATACATAAAGAGCACCATGTTGCTACGTGAGTTAGTGAACATTTTATATCAATAAAAAAAAAATGAATACAAGATTTCATTCCAAATATTTAGTTATTTGTCCTTGAGGTCTTCTCTTCTCAGCCTTGTACTTCTTATGTCTCAAAATTATATCCTCTATACCTACATAGTACTTACCATCTTTGGTAACTAGCTCTTTTCTTGTTCATTTCTAGCAGTTTCAAGCTCTTTCTCCTACTATGAAAGACGTTTTTAACAATGGGAAGCATGTGTTCATCATTCCTCATATAGATTTATTTATTTACTTATTTATTTTCAAACAAAGTTTCTTCATAGGGAAAAATCCTTGTTAGTGAACAAGTAGTTGCTAGACCAATTAATGCATTTCAAGGTGTGTCCTCCCATTTAGATAACTCACCCCTCGTACAATGGACTCGTCCATAGTGACTAATAGAACTTGGTTGATATACCATGTCACGCCTTATAACATAATAAAACGCCTTTTCATGATACTTCACTTATCATTCTAACTCAAGATTTAAATTCACAACATAGGCTCACTTACAATATCCATTTGAATGTTCATTAGAATGTGGAACTAAACATAAGCACCTACTATAGTCTTATGTTGTAAGTATCACCATGCTAACCTACATAATTATTAAGTACAACCCACAATTTACTCTTTCGCACTACACTCTCTCTAGGGTCAAGACCCTTTCCTACTCATACTTAAGTATAGAAGCAACCCAAAGTGCATCAGCTACACTCCCAAGTTAGCTAAAATTTCAATAGCGCACCACACCAAATTCTCTATTATCTAAGCAATATTTTGCTAGTCAATGGTAAACTGCCACATGACCTTCCTTCTCCGGAGAATAAGTATCACTAGAAAAGTTACAAATATTTTCACACACTCATCATATAATATACGTGGATTAGGAGTAGGACCCTTCAGAGGTTGTCACTCCTAACATAAACACTATGAAAAATTTTAGAGTTTGTTGACCTATTCATGGAGTCATCCTCTTGTCAGTGGTCAATGTCTTTCTTGTAACAATGACATATCATTTACTCTTAGCATTACTAAGGTTAGATAATCTTTAAGTGGTACTGTACAAGCCATACTTAGGATTGATAAGGTTAGCTTCTTTCTTATTATCACTACGAACCATGCTTGTGACCATGTTTTAATTTGAAATCAACTTTACTTAAGGTCTTCTACTTACTTACAAAGTGGAGGATAACCCCTAAGTCATTCATTACAATGTTTCCCAAGTCAATAAATTATTTTCAAGGTTACAAGATTTGTTTCACTACATGACCCTTAATCTTAAAACATATCAAGTTGTACTTGGATGGTTTAAACAAATTTAACCATAATGGGCACTTTGAGTTCTGTATTCCACATTCAAAAAAAAATTATTCTCCAAATGTTGTATTATATGTTATTTTGTTTGCACCCTTATTTACATATATATTAGAATACATGTGTTATCTAACAAAGATATTTAAATCATATATTCTACAAAGAATGGAGAATGCTAGGCTACAAGTTTCAAGCATGTCGAAAGTTAGAAAAGTAAGGTCGAAAGTTTCAAAAGACATTGAGAATGTCTTCAAAGAGATGTGTCTTCCACATCACACTTGTTAGGTAAAGTCGGATCTTATATGTAGTACATACAACATTGTCTTTGCTATATACTTAAGTAATTTAGACCAAAATGAAAGAAAACATAATGTCAACTATGCAATATCAAAAGGAAAGAGATAAAGAAGATAAATAAAATGACTTCAATATTATCATATTAATTAGGAAATGGTATATAAGTTATAACATATACTATAATATATTGGAATATCTATGTATATATTATTTTAATTATTTAGCATAATATATGGAATTCAACAAGACAACAACATAATGAGGGTTTTTGTACATAGAGTTGTGAGGATTTAAAGAAACATTTTCATGTAGCTTTTATGAAATTCTTTAAAAAATTTAATCCAAAAAGAATGGATTCTTTAAAAGCTTAAATGGTCAACTAAATGATTTTATTACATTAAATACATACTTGAGTTAAAATTACACTATTTCAATTTTATTGTTTATTAATTATTTTGTTGGTTTGCCAATATTGTCTCCTAGGTTAAAGCAAAGCATTTTCCATCTCCACACATTAAAGAAAAGCACAATCATGGTGAGTGGAGGTGTTTGATGTAGTTAAGATCAAAATGACATTTATATGTTGTATTCATTGTTTGATACGTAAAAATTATACCCGTTTTGTCAAACAAACTCTATGACTGGGTGAATTGAATTTGTAAATTGATACGTGAAGATTGTACTGGTCTTGTCAAACAAACTTTATGTCTGACATTGGCTTAATTGATTTTGCAAAGTCTATCGATCTAATTGAATTTCCACCCATACATTCATGATTTTGGGTAAAGTATTCATGGCTCATGTTATCATTGTTACTCATTCTTTGAAGATCCTTTTAGATTTGGATTTGGATTTCTATCGTGTTGCTCGAGATGGGACTATATGAGATCTTTCCCATTAGCATTATTTTTTTCTTTTTCTTTAAGTTTTAAATTAAGAGTGAGTGACCCAGTCTGGCAGTTCGACGCAACCACCTGTATTGAGATTAAAATCGGTAGCATTTATTGGAAACGGAGAAAACGCCACCGACCCCCCTTCTACCACATACGACTACTTATGTTTTATTTTCGATGCATTCCTGATCGGTCAAGTTTTTTTGGAGACTGTGCGGCATGCTCATTTTAGTTAGACTTTAAATGCAATATTCAATGAACCTTATTGTTTCCTTAACTTTCATACGAATTCAATGACTTATATATATATATATATATATATATATATATATATATATATATATATATATATATATATATATATATATATATATATATATATATATATATATATATATATATATATATATATATATATATAT
>ML807066.1:45892-63827 GCA_009831015.1 Picea engelmannii | reverse complement strand
ATCGTTTCCTTAACTTTCATACAAATTCATGATTTATATATACATACATATATATATATATATATATATATATATATATATATATATATGGCCAATTCCTACTTGCATTAATGGCCTGAAGCATAACCCCGTAATCCATCAATAAGAGCGTTGGGCAATTTGGTAGTGTTTTTCGGATTGAAGTGACAATTTTAGCTTATCCTTCGGTTGTATTGTCTAGATCCCTCCTTTAACCCGCCTGACAGGAATAGCTTTAGAAATGGAGGGTGTAGGAGCCCCAGGTACTTGTCGTCTGGTTCTTCTTTTGGCGGAAGTTCTAAGAAAAAAAATGGGGTTCCTAATTGATGATGTCGATTATTTGATAGTGCTAGTCAAATGCCTGCATTTCCAAGGTTTGAATTGTCTCTGGTATTAAATATTTCATTGAGTCTGAGAAAATCAACCAGATTTTCTTGTTCAGAAAGTACCTTCACAGATCCCATACGTTAGTGCGTGTTTGGTAGAGACTCAGCGTAACACCAAAATACATCCAACGCAACCTATTTACCAGAAGCCTTTGGACAAAATCCTCGGTGGCCGAATAAGAACACAAAGTGTAAAATGGTGGAATAAGGTTTCGAGCTTCATAGCTTGTGATGCCTATCTTTATGGGTGATAATATCGTGGGAGGAGATTTCATGTCTTGCTCCTAAAAATTTAATGGCACACACTTTCTTTGCAAGATCTTGATTGTATTTCTATTTTTTTCTGTGCTCAGATGAATTTCCCCTATTTTTTCATTTGGATTGCAAACTGCTTCAGCAATGAGTCGCCCGAATGATGGCCAGTCTCTGTTCCCAAGCTTTGGAATTCCTTTCAGAATGGTTTCTTCTAATCGATTGTCTGATCAGTTTGTAAAGATTAATCAGATATTGAATGCCTTTGAGACTTCCTTAACGAGAATATTAAAGAAACTCAAGCCAAATATTCTTAAGGACAAGATAAATATGTCGTGGGTGTAGCAAGCCATGGGGTTTTATCTGCTATACACGCGGACCTCAAGTCCTTTATTACAGATCTCCAATTCCCTACAACAAAACGGGATGAGAAATGGATGGACGAATACCTGGATGACACTATGGCGTTTGGTCTAATGGCAAGTTGTTTTGTGCCAAAGGTTCTCTCCGAGAGTTGAAGGGAAAAATGGATCTCAAGGGGAAAAAAAAAACAGTGTAACAAAGTATCTACAACACTGGATGAAGATACACAGTTGTTCTCTTCAACAACAGTTATCAGAACCTGGGCATGTTTCAATTATACCTTCACAAATTTCTGAATGGACTAAAACCCAAGCAAGCTGCCTATAAATTCTATCAGTAGTATCGAATGAGACATTGATGAAAACCTAACATTTCAATTTTGATGACTTAAATTTCTGATTTTCATAATTTCTCTATCAAGTCCTTGTCATCTATCAAATTTTTCGATACTCACTTTCATCGATAAGCCCTGAAAAAATCTTGACCTACCTTTCACCCTTTCAAGTGTTTTCCAGTGGATGGACACCAACTTTTTATCACTAATGTTATGCAATTCTGAAAAAGAAAAAAAAATTGAGTACTGGAAAGAGCATATGTGCCATCACACCAATAGTGAGACCCACTTCATTAATTTCTCGCAATTCTCTGCATGCGAGATAATTTGGGTGTGTAGAGGCTATTGTCGTGGTAGCTTCAGTAATGGGCAGAGGAAGTCTCAGATTGAGCTGCTCGTCGGCTCTAGTTTTGCTGTGTGGACTGGATCTTTCAAATGTTATGTCCAGCACAAGTGTCACCACAACAAGAATCAACTATGGACAAGTTTCATATGGCTTTCCATCACCGGAACTAGTAGTGGGTCTTTTGCAAACCAGCAATATCAACAGCGTAAAACTCTACAGTACAAATGAGACAGTCCTAAAAGTATTTGCAAACGCTGGTATAGAAATGGTTGTTGGAGTCTCAAATGATAACATATTGCATGATGAGATAAGAGTATTGCCTCTTAGGCTCAGTGGTTGCACTGATATTCGTTGGTATGTTGTGTGGCTTATGATAACATTGACAATGTGACAGATCCAAATAAAGCCATTGAATGGGTTAATGAAAACATTCAGGCCTACTTACCAGCCACAAAGATCATAGGTATAGCAGTGGCGAATGAGGTTTACACAGGAACTGACACACAGTTAATGGAAAACCTGGTTCCTGCAATGAAAATCATTCATTCAGTCCTTGTCAGTATTGGTGCAGACATGAATATTAAAGCTACCACTTCCCATTCTCTTTCTATACTGGGGACTTCATATCCACCATCTCAAATGATATCCGAACCCATCGAAAGCTTCTACGAGTCAGAGTCAATGGCATAGGGTGACCTTCTACCGACATACACAACTTCTTATGATCGAGTGAAACCGACGATGAGTGTCTAATCCGCATTAAGTTATAGTTGCTTCCTTTTATAAGAAGATTGTCATCATATTTAAATTGGCTCTCAATGCTTATAAGCATTATAAGATTATTCAAGTTAATAGGGATATTACTTTGAATAATCTTTTAATATCGACTTACCCCCACACTTGTTGCCTCTCCCATTCACAGGGATTTTAATAGATTGTTATTTATATAAATAAACAAATAAGGACTTGTTTCGTGACGAAGTCGAGCCAATAATATTTTTCGTTTTCTTGAATTGAGGACACTTGGTGTTTTAGTTGGGTTTCAGTGTTTAAGAGTATCTTCTTGATCTTATCGACTAAGGTGAAACTTTACTCCTTCTGAGTTTTTATTTGAAGCGCTTGATTAGGCTCTTAGAGGTGAATATCAGGTATGGGCACCGGAACAAGGTTAAATTATAACCTCTATTATCGTCTACTAGTTTGACCACCATTTTAACCTTATCTCATTATTGTAGTAAAAAAAAATACGGGGATGAAATGTGCAAGCATAAGGAGCATGGTGTGAAGCCCATATTTATTCATCTCCTTTGTATAGATCCGAGTGTGAAGCCCATATTTATTCAAGCTTTTTTTTTTTTAAATCATGTCGTTTTCATTTTATGAGGATTTTGGCATTTCAAGTTACTTGATTAAATAGATATGAGTTATTGATGAATTGGTGGTTCGTAAGATAAATGTGGCCAAGATGCTACGAGGATCATCATGGACTGTGGGCTAAGCATTAACCAATATGCCCACGCCCACGCTCACACCTCTTTCCCTTCCAGGACGTATTTTATTCTCTCTACAATGTCTTTTCCCAACCTCTTTCCTCTCTGATTTCAGAAGTTGCAAACTCACCCTGTTAAAAGTGTAATCTTAGCAATTCAACAATGATATTCAAGTGTTTATGAGGTTTTTGGATCTATCCAAAATGTTAAAAACTCAAATCCAGTAACAGAGATTGTTCAGAAATCAAAAGGTTTTTCTTTGCCAGATTAGACTAAAGCACAGATTGAATTTAATTTACAGTTGGCTTTGGCCAGGGCAGCAGAAGAGTCACGGGTATAGGCAAGGAGTTCTAACTGTCCTAATTTAAAGAATTTATGATATCTTTAGAGGAGGTAAGAAGATTTGATAGTCTTAAAGGCTATTCTAAGGTAAGGCTATGTAGCACCCCATATCTTGGCATGAGCATCATGAATCGGTTGGTGTCAGCAGGTAGTATGAACACTCGGTTCTCTGATATTCGATTTATCCATTTTCAGACAATTTGAATTGCTATGATGGGTGATAATATTACGGGCTGCTGGGAAATAGTTGGTGTGCTGACAGAAAAAGGAAATCCCAAATTGAGTAGTACAGGAAAGAATTTTGCTCTATGGAAACTAGGATCACTTGATGAAATTACTATTTCTCTTTTCTTATTTGGTGATGAATACAACCGTCACTAGAAGGAATTGCCCAGGAGTATATTATCAATAATCAATGCCAGAATACGTCATGAGGACAAGGGAAACGAATTTTCTCTTAGTGTATTTGGATTTGACCAAATTGTGAAATTGGGAACTTCTGTAGACTATGGTGTTTGCAAGGAGAAGCGAAAGGATGGAATGCCATGCACTGTGATTATAAACTAGTATGTTGTTTAACACTGTAATCAACCCAAATTGGCATAAATACAACATTCTGTTGTGGGTGGTCAAGCCCGGTTTCAAAACTGATATCAATAAAGAGATGAATTATGACAACAACAAAGATCCAAAATTTGGGGTTATTCCATTCACATAACACTTGGATTAGAATTGAAATAAATCGAAAACTTGAATTAATATTTGTTCCTAAATTTTACTTGGGAAGGTCCATAGGCCCTAAGTACTAGAACCATTCTCTGATACCATATGTAACACTCATCCAGGACGTTAAACAATTAATCTTCCACTAACCATACACAATAACAACTTTGCT
This sequence comes from Picea engelmannii, assembly GCA_009831015.1. Lineage (NCBI taxonomy): Eukaryota > Viridiplantae > Streptophyta > Pinopsida > Pinales > Pinaceae > Picea > Picea engelmannii. Next base: position 59,401 of record ML807066.1, on the reverse strand, counting down.
TTAACATAATTTCATTTCATTTACACAATTCTTCTACATTTGCTCAACGATAAATCTAAATAGCATGATGAAATAAGTAATAGGTTAACTCTAAGATTTGTAACTTAAAACAAAAGTATATACAAAATATCAACAACAAATACCACTGAAAAATACCTCTTCCTTAGTTTGTCGAAGCTCATCAATTGCAATGTAGTCCTAGGCGCTTCCAAGCATTCTTTTCCCGCTTTCCTAGAGTGAAACAACAGAATCCTCCCTGCCAACTAGAAGCCTAGCCGGCTTCCTAGCTCCAAGAAACCCTTTTGGTTTCTTGGCCCTCCGTGCCTATGACTCCAAGAACAGCAAAGCACAAATGCTCAAAGAAAACTATCTCAAGAATTATATCTTCCAAGAAATTCACAACCTATCATCATGTTCAAACCTCTCCATCCTCCCCTCCTCTCAACTTCTTCTCCCTATTTATCAAGTTTCCATACACACTCCCCCATGTCTCCTCAAGCCCCCTCATTATTATCCATCAACCTCCCTTATCTAGATATTTTGGGAAAACATTAAAATAAAACTAAATATAAATGACTTGCATTAAACAACAATAAATAAAGTAAAAAGTTTGTATTCTCATGCTAGATAATAAATGTTATTTGATCATTTTCCCCAAAATGTACATAACACTCCACCATGCTCATTTAATTCATCACACCCACCATCTATCAAAGTCAAGAAAGTATTTAATGCTTCTAAATATTTGTATGCAATATAATTTACATATTCAATAAACATTCAATTAAATAGTTAATAATTTACTTTAATAATTAATACATTAATTACTTATACTAGTGTACATGGGTAGGGAATGTGTGCGTAGCTAGTGGACACATATCTCATGCATGCACTAACGATAAACAATCATTGCTTCTAGTGCATAGTTCCTATATGATCACCAAGACATGTAGGACAACAGATCAAGTAATGCATCATTTAATAATCTTAACGAACTAAATTGCACCAATTCATCAATAAATTATTGTCACACTTAAAATATCACTAGGAAATAAAAGAGGGTTTTAAACATGGTAGGAACCAAGTGAGTAAACAATAGTGGCATCTCTAATTCCTAATTAGTATTCTCAACTAACATCGAAGCATCCTTCCTTCCTAACCTACTTCCATCTTCCATCCTATCCTTTCCTCTGTTGGACTAAGGTGGAGTGTCAACTATATTGACCTAAATCCAGATAGAACCCATAAGCGGAAGTGTCATACATCTCGACCAAGCTTCCCCAACAGGCAACTAGCAGTCATCATCACACGTCTAGGGGAGCGTGACTTCACACAGCCCTCCCACAACTCTAGGTTTCAGAGGATAAACGGTGGGAAATACCTCCACCCCTCCTCATAGAACTAGGGTCAACACCCTTACATCAAGCCATACTGTGAAACTACTGTTCTTAGAGTCACGTCATCAAACATCCACTCTAGGTAAGTTGTGTGTCCTGTCAAAACCACACTTACCATAGATCATAGTAATATTTTCAATCATAAAGTAAATAGTAAGTACAACTTATAGCATACAATATCTTCTTGATGTCTACGACATCCCAGTTACCTCAATAGTATAGTCATTTGGCTATCACATAGCTCATCATCCTGTAGGTTAGTTCACCAATAACACATATTGATGCAGATACATCCCAAATTTATATAAGAATCCATATTTGCGTTGACGCTCAATTAAGAAATGTATTCCTATTTACATCATGCATTGCATCTATTATACCTTCACAGCATAACTTGAATTGGTATACATGAACCGAACTTACCCATTTTAATTTTCATGTTTAAATAATCAAATAACTATCTTTGTCATGAGAATATATCATGTAACATACAAATATGTCTAGAGGTACACATCTCAATGTCTAACAAAGTCTAACTGACTCCAAACAAATGCTAAACTTTGAATTATTAAGATTAGTAAACAACAATGTTCTAACTACCCAAGGTCAAAATATGGGGTGTTACAGTGCAAATATTTATGTTCGATTAACTCTATCTATGGAAAGGAGAAGAGTCTTTTTCCATTCCCAAATGCATAAACCCAATGCAATTTACCACCCAAAACTTTGAATGCAATCAATTTTTCTTCATTTGATTATAAATGCAATGAACCTAAATCAAATTCAAGTTCCTTATACTTCTTTAATTTCAGTGTAAGAATCTAATGCAGATACAAAGGAATATGAAGTAAAAAGATCGAACAAGAAATGCACTCAAAACAATGACAAGACTCAAAGAATGCAAACAATGAAAAAGAGGAAGAGGAAATCACTCAACAATCCTTAAAGATGAACAACAATAAAGAAGTATTAAATCTAGGTTGTGGTAAGAAAAATAATCTCAATCATTCAAAAGAGCGAGATGTTCTAAAGAATAATGAATAGAAACTCAAGACCAAACAAACCTTTGCAGACTCTTCCAATCAATCAAATAATTGAAAGATCATGAGACAAAGACCAAACTAGCAAGGTGAACCAATCTCATGACTTAAAAGAGGTTTGAAAGATAAAAAAAAGGTAAAAATGATTGATAAGCATCAAATCCTCAATCCAAACAAATTCAAAGACAATCAGGAGTCTCTGGGAAAAAAGCACCTCAAAATCAGACTGAGAAAGAGCAAGCAGGAGGTAAAAAGAATAAAACAGGGGGAATGGCACCCCTATTATCAAGGAGAGAGAGAGAAAATTAGGGGAATGGTTCTCTATAATAGGATCTGGGGTAGTTCCAGTCAGCTAATGGCACCCTCTAACAGGCCTCTGGGAAGCGCCAATCAGGGTAATGGCGCCCTGGTGTGACCTGTAGGGAAGTGCCACCCTTCTAAAAAGTTCGAAAAATTGCTCAAAAAGGATAAAAACTCAGAAAACTCAATCAATGAATTTGTTATCTCTTCAATGAGGAAGGTATAAGGGGAAACATATTGGATTCAGGAAGAAAACAAGATCTAAGGATAGGAAACTACTTTAGACGATCCAAGGAAAGACTAGTCAAAGTCGTTCCCACATGGAGTCAGCAATTTCTGTTACAAAATGTTTCATTTGTGGACAGATGAAAGCTCCCTTTGATTACAGACCTCTATACCAAGAAAAAAAAAACTATAAGTGGACACTAACATCCCTTTGAACTCATTTTAACCAATCAGAAAGAGAAAGGGAGAAAGAGCATGATGCACCTCTTTTCAAAGCTTGTCCTCGATGCTTCCAATCCAATCTTGATCTCCAAAATACCTGGCGTAACTTGATACATGCAATAGGAATCAAAGAGAAATTACTATCTCCTACTCTATTTTATTAGGTTAAACAAATTCATCTATGAACATTGAAGGAACAATAGACAAGAACATGAAATAATACACAAGCTTGAAGGAAATAGGCCAAGTATATTCAAATGAGAACCCAAAGAAAATACTTACAGACCACGATTGATGTAGAAAAAACCTCTCCAAACTCTCCTTTTCCAGCCCTTGCACAAATCTACCAATATCAAAATGATGATACTCTCACTGATTACCCCCAGGATCAAAGGTTTGATACCTCAAATCTTCCTCCTTTCACCTTGGAAAGACCTCAATATATAGGCTTTAGAGGCACAAAAACCATGAGAAAATGAGGGATATGGTTGAGGATATGGCTGTAACGAACCTCCTCGTTACACCGACGAACCTCTTAGAACAAGTGCAATTTTTTATTTTATTTTTTTTGTTTTGTTTAAGGTGTGTGCGCACGTGTAAAAAGGAAACGGACACACTTGACTCTACGTTGCCACCCGACGACTAACAAGACGCAACCATGATAATCACAACAAGAAGACATAAGGCGCACAACAAGTAACTGCAAGCATTAAATAACCACTAAGTTATGTACAGTACGAACACAGATGGAAGACTCCATAGTAGTAGATTTTACTATTTCTTCACAGGAAAGTAGGGTGTTTAATCTTAGTTCTCTGCTCCGGAGAGAGAGAATGTTAGATAGGCTCCTGGCCGACTGCTCAGGCAGAAACTAGTAATCTCTGTCAGGAGGTCGCAGTGGTGGGAACTCTGCCTTGAAAGAGCCTGAGACTACTGATACGACCTTAGAGGTGTGTCGCAAGAGTGGAAACCCTGCCTTTAAAGGGCCCAAGACTCTTGATACGGCACTGGATTCTTAACACAAAAAATAATCACACACACAGACTTATATAAAGAGCGACTAGCTTTATCAGATCAAAGAGTCTGATATCATACAACTGTGAGTTTGGACAATTCCAATATTTGACAGGTTACTAAGTCCAACCTTAAAAGTAATGTAAATTTAATTAACTGCAATCCTCATTTACTAACTCAAGATAACTTATCGTACTTAAATCAAGGACATTACACTATATGTGTTTTACCACTGACAATAAAATTTACGATATTATTACCATAAAACGACAACACCATTGCATTTTAAATTACCATGACTTTGCAACAATAACAATCACATTACAAGACAACAACAATTATTATAGCAAGTTCAGCAATAATCACGACATTAACACAACCATCATTATCGCAATTAGCAAAGTTATCTATAGTGCAACAAATGGAAAAAGCGAATCATTATTAACTTCATAATTTACTTATTACTACCATAGTTTTGCTTGGGTGAGAACCTTCAATCAAACTACAAGACAAGATGATTAGTGCGACAAGTCTAACCTTAAATTGGGGTTAAACTTTTAAAATCTGAATAACAATAGTAGCACTCTAAATTCAAGCCTAATTGAGCAAAGTCATCTACCCATATTGGCATAACTTACCAACTACATCTGACAACCTCTCTTAAATCCAATTTTACTCATATAACCGAACAGTCTTAATAAATTAGCAATATAAACCTTATGCCATTACCAACCGAGCATCACTTTCAATAGTAAACATCATGACCAGAGTTATATTGATTCTTGTCACAATTATATAAATGAAATATTTCCACAATAAGTAAATGAAACTCAATTAACAGTAATAAATTAAATTACCCTAATTATTTAAACAAGAAATTATCCTTCGATTGACTGAACCCATTACATCCATTCCTCAATCAACAATTTGATTCGAATCTGAAGTTACTATCCAATTGTCATAAAATCCTGTCATATGAGGGAAAAAGGGGGCACCTAAAATAAATTACTATTTAACAACATGAGGATTCTCTCCGATTTAAGTGCTCAAAGTAAATTTGGAAACAGGTTGTCTTAATTTAGGCGCTCAAATCCGGGCGCAGTCGGGCAACTTCTATCTCATCAAGGAAAAATTTAGGCAACTCGGCATGTGCACCGATGCAGATTATTCCAGCTAGCAAGGCGCACAGGTGTAGAGGTGGGTCTACGTGTTTACGATTCAGACTGCAAAAATTTACTGTCATTAAATAAGGAATCAAACGCAGCCTACCTTCAAGGAAAAAACAAATCCTTACGCAACATTTATCTCCCCCCTTTCAGAGAAATAAAAACAAGGCGACAGGTGGAGGGTTTGTTGTTGTGCGTCGAGGTTAGCAAGGGAGTTTGCGACCTGGTGATCAGAGTGCAGATTGAGCACTGGAAGTTAAATCAGGAATCTATGGTCACCCACGTGAGCAATATAATGGATCAATAAAGTATTGTAACAAAGGGGCGGTACACAAGAAACACGGTCTCGTTCAGATATGAATGGAGGCTAGAGCAACGGTCTGGTATCAGTACGGGTGGTCACAATGCTAACTGCAGGTCGCCATCCATACACCCATTCTACGAGGGTTCATGAACCCACGGCAAGGGCCACTGGCCATGCCGTAGGACGAATCTGCCCACGTAGTTAAATTTCACAGTGCTAGGCAAATTGAAATTGAATTCGCTCAGGCCTGTGCTAGGTATTGAAGTCAATCTAACAACTAAAAATCGTTGGAAGGGATAAGATCCCAAGGACGATGATCACCATGGAGTCGAAGACAAAAAAAAGTTGCATAAACGTTTGGTACAGCGATAATTCAGTGAGTCCCCCCGAAGCTCGGTGAAGAAATAACACAGCAAGGATCTAGCAACGGAACAATGAGATGGATTTACAACTGCACGCTGAAATGAAGTTGACATTGATATTCAGCTTAATCTCTACCGAATGCCAGAGTTTAAATAAAATATGAGTTTAAACTTAGGCCCCGCATACCTTGTGCACACGGATGACCTTGCTCTACCTTGACCTCATGTGCACAGGAGAGAGTCATAAGCATCTATTACGTCGGACAAAATCAACAGTAGGGCAACAGGTGGATAATCAGTAAAGGCGAGGAGGTGCGAGTAATAAAATGGAGCCCACCACATTTGTACACAGCAAACCCCAAAAAAAAAATTCTAGGGCTCCTCGATTTTGTTTAAAGGTTGAGCTACAGGTATAAAGGAAGGGCTGGAATGGAATCTCGATGTTCTAAATGATGACGCTAATCAGTCATTTTGATTATGATGCGCTCAGACCTGTAATTTCCAAGCATCGCTATATTTTTCGGGCAGGTAAATTTGATCAATTTCAGGCATGTAAAATTTTAAACAGAGAACGCATTACAGTCAAATTTGGAACAAATACCTTGCCTAAACTACATTACATAATTCATAACTTACGTATTTCATTACATAAAATTACAGTACACAAATTCTAAACAAAATGCATCTTAGACATGCAACTCCAGTCAAATTCAAACATATATCTTCCATAATCTATTCAGATAATTAAGGTCCCTCACAAAGTCAAGCAGGGTAGAGGATCGGATTTCCAGTGCAAGAAACCAATGCATTCACAAGTAAAACACCTACAGATTTAATCATACATCCTACACAGTCTATCAGTAAACCGAAGGGCATACCTTTGCCTGTATGCCTGCTCCAGTGGTCGTCTGTCGCTCCGTGCCGATCCCGCTCGCTGACCGTCAAGACCTCACCAGTACCTCCCAGTCAATCGCTAGGGGTACTCTACTTCCCCCTTAGCCCCCCGATCCGCAAAGGGGTCACACACTATCCAGATGATACGTCTAGCTTCCCAGCTCGCCTCGCAAGGCCAAGCTACCACTCCTATCCAAGCTGGGAAAACCCAACTCCCCACAAGTAATCAGTCAAGTCACAAATCCGGCAGCGTAATGTTACGCTTATAGCCGATCCCTTTCTTCCTCATCTTCCCTTTCTTTTATAGAGTTTTTCCCACCTCCAACTTTCCCTAAATCACATTTTAATTAAGTTTTAATAAAAAAATACTAAATGATCTCCTCCGCACAAGTGTCATCCATTCCCCTCTTTCCTCAAGTAATTATTTTCTTTAATTTATTAATTTACTCATTTCCCTCACCCACCTAGAGTTGCCCCTAAATTCACTCCTAGGTGTTCCTAGATTCCTTTACAGGTTTAATTACTTTCCCTAAAATGAAGTTGCTAAATTTAGTTCATTTTAGAAGGTTCTTAATTGCAGATTCCTTACTATGTTGACCTCGCTTTTTACCATAAGTTCCCATCTTTCCTTTATTATGTTTCCTCCATTTACTTAGTTTCCCAATTCTTATTATTCCCTTCTTTCCCCTTTTTATTAGACCCAAAATGGCAGTTGCGCTATTAAATCTTTCCCATTTATTATTTATTTAATATCTTTTGTACTTTCACAAGTTAGGAAATAATTTCTTCTTTGCAAATTTTTAAAACCATTATTTTTAATTAAATTCTTACTCTCTTCATTCACCCCAAGAATTTTATGAAGACCAAACTATTACTTAAGTGGGTTTTTGTTTAAATTTTTATTTTTATTCTAGTTTCTTTTTCTTAAGGTTACACTAAAATTTTACCCTAGAAAAGTTTTAGACTTAGGACTTAGATTCTGAACTGGGCGACACTTGGTTAGGAAAGTTGTTTAAGGATTTATTAAGGCGTTAATGTCTTAGGGCCATCTAGGTTTGTTTCTTCATCATCATCAACGCGACGTGCCCTTCAGGACACTCTACGTGCTCCAAGGGTGCCACTCACCTCATTCATTTCTTTTGCGCGACGTGCCCTTCAGGATGCACCACGTGCTCCAAGGGTGCCACTCGCTTCTTGTGGTTCTTTTGCGCGACGTGCCCTTTAGGATGCACCATGTGCTCCAAGGGTGCCACTCGCCAACTTGACTGATTGGTAGACATCTATAACCCCTGGACTCAACACTCTGCCAGGTGAACTTGTGGGAGACTAAGGGCTCTAAGGAATAAGGCCCTCACCTTATTGCGTGCCCCTTAGAATCATCGTGAGCGACTATCGTAGTCTGCCCTCACGGCATCATGGATCCTCTCAAACTAGGTAATCGTTAACCTACAGTTCGAGCCACGGCGGGAGTGCTAGTAGGCTGTGGTAAGGATACTGTCCACACCTCTCCCTCAACCTCTCTAGAAATTGTGTGTGACCCCTTTACTCCAAATGTGAGTCTGGTCGGCAAGCTATCGTCAGCCTGCATCATCAACAATCATGTCAAAACATGTCAACATCATATCATCAAATCAATGAAATATCACGGTAAATAAATCAACCCAAATAGCACACTCCTTGACTCAATCCAGAGTCCAAGGGGTTCCACCGATGCCTCTGCATCCTCAAGGTCCAAAACCCTGCACACTTAATAAAACTGAGTCAATAGCACCTATCTACGTCAAAGCAGTAAAACATCATGTCATCTATCATAACGCATCATAATCAAGGATAAATGTTTTAACATCATGAAAGTCCAGATCACTTGCGAGCAAGTGTCCTCAAAGAATAAGTTTTCTCAGTGCACCAGAGCGGGATGTTACATACACCCCCTCTTGGTCTAAACTTAGTCCCGAAGTTTCTCAGTATAAATGCCGAAATAAAAGTACCCTAGTATCATATGTCTATCTATCAAACAAAAATGGAAATTGCTGGTGCATATCATATGCGTCCTCCCAGGTCGCCGAGTGCAGACTATAACTGTCCCACTGGACCTTGACATGATCTATCGTTCAACGTCATAACTATCGAACACGATGATCTAAGATGCAGACCAGCTCATCCGTGAGCACTCCCTCATCCGATACATGTAAGGAACTCATGTCAATCACATGTGTAGGATCACTAATATAATGTCTCAAAACAGATAGATGAAAAACATCGTGCATACGCCTCAAAGAATCAGGCAAGGCTAGTCGATAGGCCATGGGCCCCTTTCTCTCCACAATCTCGAAAGGTCCCACAAACCTAGGAGAGAATTTAGCTCCCTTTCCAAACTTGATCGAACTCTTATATGGTTTAACCCGCAAGAAGACTCGATCGTCGACCTCGTAACTACGGTCGACTCGGTGCGCATTGGCATAACTCTTCTATCGATCCTGTGCTTCTTTAATCCTTTGTCTTATGGTTTGCATTTGCTCTTCCATTTCTTGGATCGCTTTTGGTCCCACCAGGACCCTATCCTCAAGCCGATCCCAACTCAAGGGCGTCCAACACGGTCACCCATAAAGAAACTCAAAAGGCGCAATCTTAATGGTGCTCTGGTAACTGTTGTTGTAAGCGAACTCTACTAGAGGCAAGAATTCCTCCCAACACTTTTGTTGGTCCATCACGTACATGCGCAACATGCCTTCCAAGGTTTGGTTTGTTCATTCTGTCTTTCCATCAGTCTCTAGGTGATACACAGTACTAAAATTAAGTTGGGTTCCCAAGGCCTCTTGGAAAATCATCCAAAATCTTTCAGTAAACATCGATCCTCGATCGGATATAATCCTTTTAGGCACGCCATGCAGCCTCACAATATCACTAATGAAAACTCTCGCTATGTCAGGTGCCTGATACATCGTATGCACAGGAATAAAGTGAGCACTCTTCGTCAAAGTGTCTACTACTACAAAAATCGAGTCGTGTCTCCTTGCCGTCAGTGGCAATCCAACAATAAAATCCATCGAAATAACTTCCCATTTCGATTCTGGAATGGCATGTGGTTGAAGTAATCATGCCGGGTGTCTATGTTCAGCCTTTACCTGCTGACACTCTAGACATCTAGCCACAAAGTTGACTATGTCAGCCTTCATTCCCTTCCAGAAGAATAAGGATTTAAGGTTTGCCCTCATCTTCGTGACTCCTGGGTGAGCCATGTAAATTGCTCTATGAGCCTCACTCAGGATCAACATCCTCAACTTGTCATTTGGCGGTACGTAAATCCGACTTCTAAACCTCAATAAACCATCCCTATCAAATGAATATCCCTCATATCGTGGTACCATCATTGTGTTTTGTCCGATAAAATCCTCAACTTCTTTGTCCGATAAAATCCTCAACTGTTTTGTCCGATAAAGTGAGAATCTTCTCACATAGATTCGTTTGAAGAAGCAACACCAAAAAGATGTTTGGTCTCCGACTCAAAGCATCAGCCACTAGGTTCATTGTTCCCTTTATGTAAGTAATCTCGAAGTCGTACTCGCTAAGCAATTCCGACCAATGTCGTTGTCGCGCGTTCAGGTCACTTTGCGTGAAAATGTGTTGCAGCCCACAATGATCAGTCATTAATTCAAATTTTCGTCCAACAAGGTAGTGTCTCCAAACCTTCAAGGCATATATGATGGCTAATAACTCCCAATCGTGCGTCGCGTAGTTCTCCTCATGCCTTCTCAATTTCCTCGAAATGTAAGCAATCACTCGTCCGTCTTGCATCAAGACTCCGCCTAAACCTTCCTTGGATGCATCAGTGCATACCAAGAAGTCTGCGTCCATGTCAGGGACCTTTAGTATCGGCGCTGTGGTCAACAACTCTTTCAGCCTTCGAAATGCTTCCGCGCATTTCTCGGTCCAAACAAACTTCTTGTTTTTCTTCTACAATTCTGTGATCGGATTTGCTATCTTCGAAAATCCCTCGACAAACCATCGATGGTATCCTGCTAAACCCATAAAACTATGCACTTCAGTGACATTCGTTGGCGCAGACCATTCCATAATAGCCTCAACCATTGTTGGATCCACGGCGATGCCTTCACCGGAGATGACATGCCCTAAGTAGTGAATCCTCGATTGATAAAAAGAGCATTTGGACAACTTCCCATACAATTTGTGCTCTCGTAGACACTATAGTACCAAGCGCAAGTGCTCGTCATGCTGCGGTGTACCAGATGAACCAGATGAACCCTGCCCTGCTGGTCTCACTGGAGTCCTGGTCTGACTCCCACTGATAAGCTCCTCCTCTGCTATGAGGGCCTTTTGGACAGCGTCGTGCAAGATTTGAGGCATCAAGATCCTAACCTTTGCACGCAGGCTGCCGTTAAGGCCAAACATGAACCTATTGACCTTGAGCTTCTTAGTGTTAAGGTGCGGAGCATACTGGAGCAGCTCCATAAAACGTGCCTCATACTCGGACACCATACGACCTCTCTGTCGTAATGCGTTGAACTCGTTGAGTTAACGCTCAATGAATTCCTCTGAAAGGTACCTCTCTCGAAACCGTTCCTCGAACAGTTCCCATTACACGTCTTCAACGGCCATGTTCAGCTGCGGCAGGAGTGTCTTCCACCATAGAAGAGTGCTCCCCTTCAGTTGAAAGACCGCCATGCGGACCTTCATGTTGGAGGTATAATCATGAAGTGCGAAGCACATCGCCATATTCTCCAACCATGCCTCGGCGGCGGCGCCATCCGGGGCACCAAAGAACTCGAGAAATTTAACCTTCTCGAGTTCACGGTGAATGCTACCTGTAACGACCGGTGCACGCGATGGAACCTAAGCGGGTGTCGGTGCCCTGGCCTCGTCTCTATCCAAGCGGTTGATCAGTGCCTCGGACACGCGCTGAAAATATCTCATCATCTCGACCACGTCTCCAACTGCTATCTGCTCCTGTCCGAGAACCTGCTCGCCTCCCCGGGGGTTAGACCCCTCAGGTGTGGATGCTACGGGAGGCGTCACGCCTCCTCCCTTAGCATCCCGTCGTTTGCCTCTGCGGCGTCCTCTAACCATGATTACCTACACGCACACAATCAACTCGATTAGCAACAGTATAATCAAGTCATGTCAACGAAATCCATAGCGATCCCAAGTCGCAGGTCAAACCCTCTCTGATACCATATGTAACGAACCTCCTCGTTACGCCAACGAACCTCTTAGAACAAGTGCAATTTTTTTTTTTTTTTTGTTTAAGGTGTGTGCGCGCGTGTACAAAGGAAACAGACACACTTGACTCTACGTCGCCACCCAACGAATAACAAGACACAACCACGATGATCACAACAAGAAGACATAAGGCGCACAACAAGTAACTTCAAGCATTAAACGACCACTAAGTTATGTACAGTACGAACACAGATGGAAGACTCCATAGTAGTAGATTTTACTATTTCTGCACAGGAAACCAGGGCATTTAATCTTAGTTCTTTGCTCCGTAGAGAGAGAATGTCAGATAGGCTCCTGGCCGACTGCTCAGGCAGAAACTAGTAATCTCTGTCAAGAGGTCGCAGTGGTGGGAACTCTGCCTTGAAAGAGCCCGAGACTACTGATACGACCTTAGAGGTGTGTCGCAAGAGTGGAAACCCTGCCTTTAAAGGGCCCGAGACTCTTGATACAGCACTGGATTCTTAACACAAAAAATAATCACACACACAGACTTATATACAGAGGGACTAGCTTTATCAGATCGAAGAGTCTGATATCATACAACTGTGAGTTTGGACAATTCCAATATTCGACAGGTTACTAAGTCCAACCTTAAAAGTAATGTAAATTTAATTAACTGCAATCCTCATTTACTAACTCAAGATAACTTATCGTACTTAAATCAAGGACATTACACTATATGTGTTTTACCACTGACAATAAAATTTACGATATTATTACCATAAAACGACAACACCATTGCATTTTAAATTACCATGACTTTGCAACAATAACAATCACATTACAGGACAACGACAATTATTATAGCAAGCTCAGCAATAATCACGACATTAACACAACCATCATTATCGCAATTAGAAAAGTTATCTATAGTGCAACAAATGGAAAAAGCGAATCATTATTAACTTCATAATTTACTTATTACTACCACAGTTTTGCTTGGGTGAGAACCTTCAATCAAACTACAAGACAAGACGATTAGTGCGACAAGTCTGACCTTAAATTGGGGCTAAACTTTTAAAATCTGAATAACAATAGTTGCACTCTAAATGCAAGCTTAATTGAGCAAAGTCATCTACCCATATTGGCATAACTTACCAACTACATCTGACAACCTCTCTTAAATCCAATTTTACTCATATAACCGAACAATCTTAATAAATTAGCAATATAAACCTTATGCCATTACCAACCGAGCATCACTTTCAACAGTAAACATCATGACCAGAGCTATATTGATTCTTGTCACAATTATATAAATGAATTGTTTCCACAATAAGTAAATGAAACTCAATTAACAGTAATAAATTAAATTACCCTAATTATTTAAACAAGAAATTATCCTTC
>ML807066.1:0-38569 GCA_009831015.1 Picea engelmannii | reverse complement strand
AGGGGCTTCCGCAGTGCAAGATATTAGATATTATTTTTGGGATTAACTGCGTAGTGTAAGTCATTAATCTATGACCCATATTCATGAGTATTAGTCTCAACTGACCAATAATTCTCATGATTTGAATAGTCCACTTAGCACTCCTTGCATCGAGTGATGCTCACAAGGGTGAAGAAATGGGATTGAAGCCAACGAAATGAATCGCATAGCATCAATCATCACTTCCGGGGCTTGCACCCGGTAACCAGGACTTCCCAGTTGGTCACCCATCCCAAGACACCTCTGGCTCAAGCGCGCTTAACTGTGGAGTTTTCCCCACAATCAAGCCCACTTATCTTGCTACCCCATTTGCAAAACCTTAGCAAGTATTGTGCCTTATGAACTACCCAGTTAGAGCTCCCTTGACTCTTATTATTTAAGTATATAGGGGCTTCCGCAGTGCAAGATATTAGATATTATTTTTGGGATTAACTGCGTAGTGTAAGTCATTAATCTATGACCCATATTCATGAGTATTAGTCTCAACTGACCAATAAATCTCATGATTTGAATAGTCCACTTAGCACTCATTGCATCGGGTGATGCTCACAGGGGTGAAGAAATGGGATTGAAGCCAACGAAATGAATCGCATAGCATCAATCATCACTTCCGGGGCTTGCACCTGGTAACCAGGACTTCCCAGGTGGTCACCCATCCCAAGACACCTCTGGCTCAAGCGCGCTTAACTGTGGAGTTTTCCCTGACCATTAAAAATGAAAATGACAGTGATGGGAGCGTGTGACAGAAAATTTAGTTATCAAAATCAAAATTAAATTAATATGAAGTCTAACCGTTAAGAGACAGAATAAGATAGCGAATAGTTAGAATGATTACGAGAGTATGGAAGAGAAAAGAGGATCTTGGGTTTACTGGGCTATGAGAATAGAGTTGAATGGTGGTATAAATCTAAAGGGGGAAGATATGATTTCTATTAATATGTTTTCCCATTAACTGCGCTTTTAATTTTTCCATTTGTTTTTTCTTCTTGTGGATTTTTATTTTTCTCATTTCATATTTCGTATGTTTAGATGAGAGAGAAGAATATTTGTGAAAAGCACAAAATTATGTCAAAACATTGCATAGCTAATGGAATCATGGGGATGATGGTGACCAAGGAGAAGGAGGTAGGTAGGTATTTATATACAAGTTACAACCTTATAACACAATTCCTAAGTACATTAGCTAATCATATGTACTTACCTTCTAACACTTATTCATTTTGACGCAGGATAAGAAGATGTACTTACCTTCTAACACCTATTAAATATAACCCCCCCAAACATTGTAGGTCATAATTTCATTATACCATGATTTGGAATATAAACTAAGAGATATATGTGACATGAAAATATGTTTGATCTCCATTTCTAACTCAAAATCATTGCATACAAGTACATTCAAAATTGAAACCAACATATTAGATGTAAGACATGTATGTACTATTTAGTTATTTGGGGCATGACTGGAAAATTCAGATCATGTTATCCCATCTCTTAAATGTTCTGGAGGACACATGGGGACCCAAATATTTTATAATTGACAACCAATAAAGATCTATTTTTATGTGCAAAATTGTTTAAAGTAGTACAACAATTCATAAAAAAATCACCTTTTTCAAATGGACCAAAAAAGTAAACCAAACACGATGGAATCCTACATATCCATATAAATGTACTTGATGCATTATTATTATTATTATTATTATTATTACTATTATTTCTAGAATGTTGTTTACAAACATCGTAATGGTATTCCATCTTCGATTATTCGTTCATGATCAACCCTTTTCTTTTTCCATTTTCAAACTTTCAATTTTTTATTTGATTGAACCTATATTAACTTTATGTGTCATGCACATACCAAATGATTATATTGATATCTTATGACATCCGACATATATTTTTGAAAGTGAACATGACTTTTGGTTTGATGGGTTTCTTGAAAAAAATATCCTTTTAGTATGATGGATCATCTTTCATATATAAAGTTGTTATCATTATAATCCTTCAATAACTTCATCTTTCTTTTTGGGCACCACTTCAAATAATATTTAAAGTTATCATCGTTGTCTATAGGTGCAACCACAACAAACACATCTCCTACAAATAAGGCCCCGTGTTCCAAAAAGCAAATCATTAGATGAACATGCACAATTCTATACTATAAATTATAATATATTTTATATAGTGTACATATACACTATTTGAACAAAAAAAATATTTTTGAACAAATGTAAAATTTTACCTTCTCTAACAAGATAAAAAAAACATTTAACCATCAATTGACATTGTAGTGTCATTTGATTCCATCTCCTCTGAGCTTGCAAGTGGCATTTCCCCTTTTGTATTAATTTATGTATGTTTCCAAGCTTTAACATATTTTCCAATTTCATTTTCACAAATATATTTAGATTGTGCCCTCTATGCAAACTGAACAAAAACAAGATACATTCCTTTTATCAAATGGAAACACATTTTGGTAGGATTTTGTTTTAATTAAATGCAATTTTCGAGTCTCATGTATTGTACTAGCTTCATATGAGATCAATCTATATACATCTTGGATTCCAATATGACAAAAAAACCTACATGGTTTAAGAATAATTTATTTAAATAAATAAAATGTCAATGTATATGTGTGTGTGTGTGTGTGTTAAAGAAAAATTGTTGATATTGAACTTATTTGAATCATATTTTTATGTGTCAATAAAACTTTCATGTGTACAACACACACACACACACACACACACACACGCACACACACACACCTACGCACATCCCTTGACAGGTTATGTTTGTGGCTAAGATATGCTCGGCATGATTGAACAATGATGCAAACCCCCACCTGGGGTCACCCTTGGATCTCTATCTGGCTAGAATGAGGCCTTATAGACCCCTGTTGGGTCCTCAAATTCTTTCCACGGGTCCTTTTTCTTCGGTCGTGAATCTTCAAAACTCCACGCAAATTCCTTGGCTATAGACAGAATTTTCCATGAGACCACGGGTTCGAACCAGGATCTTATCCAAAAGCGCTCACTTCGGCGCTCCACAACTTCGGAGCTCTGGGAGAATTCACCAAACATAACACTCCAATTCACCCGGAGTGGTTATCGATTGAACCTAGTCTTAAAGTGATATCAACTGATAGTTGTGGGTCCTAACATTGTCCTCCAATAGCTTTCCATGTCAACGATTAGACATTTCGGATGGTGGAAGTGGATCCCCCTCCCTCGAGGATCTATGGTAGATGTTTACTCTGGGACTTCAGGATTCAAGGTTCCTCCACTTTCAACAACATGATGAAACTTGATGAAATGTTGAATCGTTGAATGCCTCGGGGATCTAATGACCCACACTATCATATGATCAATGGTCGATAACTACTCTGGAACTTCGGTGCTACGGGGTTTCACCACTCCAAAAAACCATGACTAAACTCCCGAAGGGCTTGGAGATCTATGAATGAGATTTAAGTTTATGATCGATGGTTCATAGTTAATTTGGGGCTCAAAAAAGAAATCTAGACAGTCCCATCCTTGTCAAAGGATTTCAAGAATTATTTGAGCTCCACCCGATAACTATGCACTCGTTATAACTCATGATCTTAGTCACTTTGAGGAACTGAACTCCGATGCACACTTTCTCTTCCCCCCCTAATCTTTAACCCTTAGATTTAATGGTCTATGCACTCCTTGCACTAAATATGTGAAGAATTGCACTGTCTCTCTTGAGCTTTCATTCTTAAGAAGATCAAGGCCTCCACACACCTTGCATGGGATTTTTGCACACCTTGCACTATTTCTCGTGAGTTTTGGACTTTCAAAGGTCCATCTGCGCACTCATCACATTGGCTCTGTGCACACTTTGCAATATGATTCCCATAAGAGAAACAATTGAAACTTAGGACAAAATCACATAATTCATTCATAAAACAACAAACATACAGATGCAAAAACACAATATCTATTTAGTTTCAGAAAATATAGAATTTTTTTTAGAGTCTCCTCTCAGGATTTTGAGAGCATTTCTCTTCTCTTATCTACACAAAAACTTACTTACATCATAGATTAAAATGACTTATACATCTTGTCTTATTGAACCTTCCCTCCAGATCATCCAAGTGCCATCACGTCTAATCAAATTTATTCCTATCACTAAGCGATCTCAGTAAATGCACATTTACAAATTTAGATATGAGTCGATGCTCAAATATGTAAAACCTACAGTCATTTAAAGGTAATTACAACCTTTCGGACATACATACAATGTTTCTAGTCTTTTGATCTCAAGGGATCTTTAATTACAATAGATTCAAAATTTAAATGCCGTGTCTTCCCTTGAATCCAAGACAATTAAATGCATGTTGTGTTGGCTACTGATTTAGTTGGTTGAGTAGGAGAGATGCTCCTGCATCAAACA
The DNA here is from genome assembly GCA_009831015.1 of Picea engelmannii. Lineage (NCBI taxonomy): Eukaryota > Viridiplantae > Streptophyta > Pinopsida > Pinales > Pinaceae > Picea > Picea engelmannii. The sequence goes on along the minus strand of ML807066.1, from coordinate 34,111 downwards.
ACTTGATCAACGGATACAAATTGATTGACATAAGGGTTCATCTGATACCTTCAAAGTGTTTGTTTTGCACATGCCCCTGCACCGTCATGCTCTCCTTTCCCATGACCAGTCTTAAAGAAATTCTAACAATGTTTAATGTTTGATTTCTTATGAAGACAACACAACCCATAGATTGATCATGAAGATTTGAATTTCTTTGCACATTCATATGACCATATCCAATGTTGATCGTATTTGATTCCACGATCTTTCAAGGAATCATAAATTTTATCAAAACAATGTTTTACATAATGAGTATCGTGTGTATGATTATCACTTATATAAAAGTGATATTCTTTAATGAGATTCTGATTGTCATTGGTGATTTATATGTTATCAACACTCGATTGATCATGTCTATATAGAAAATGGACAAGTATAGAGACTTGATCAGAACGATAATATTCACTCTTTATTTCTTTTTGAGCAATAAATGTATAATTATATACAAAATCAACTACTAACAAAATCGTCCTAGGTGGAAAAACTTCATGGGATTGTTTGAATTGTAGGTTTTACCATCAAGGTCTATGAAAATGCTTGGTGTATTTATAAATTTCATTTTCAAACTTCTTTAAAATATATATAACACATATCTTATCTTCTTGTGAATTAATCCTTTTGGAAATAACAATTGAAGAATTTGTAGCAACAATATTGATATATTCATATCTCTTCCAATTGACTATTATATTGGACAAGGATTGATCATTCATATCAATAGGATACTTGGAGTGAAATAAAACAAGATTTCCACAATGATCACATTTCTTTCCACCGACACATTCTTTTTGGTAAAATAATTCATCACCTTATCTTTCACATAGAATTTGGGATATAAAGGCATAGATTGTGGAAGGGTGAGGTGAACTTGCCCAAAATGTTTTACCAAAGTCAAGAAAATTGTTGTAATAAAACTCAAATTCCACATGTCAATGACAACAAAAAGTTTCACTAACATTGATGGGTTTAACATACCATTTTTTTTGTTGCAAAAATGTATTGATAGACATATTAATTTGATTGTTCTCCTTTTTGAAGTTATTGAACAATTCTATTCGTTTCATTTCCAATACATGTTTTGCATAGTATTCATATTCATTTCATGCTATTCTTTGTCGCAACATATCCCTTGAATTTGGTAAAATACAATAATTTATCAACAAATATAGATGGTCCATAGATTTAACATTTTGTGCAAGTCTATATTTATAGGGTTGTCTACAAATAACTATCCAACTAGCAAGGTCATCATTTGCATCTATTTGCAATCATAATTTTCTATGTTTGTACAATGTTTTTCTTGAGGTTCCCATCACTTTTGTTATATGTTGTTTCAAACGGTCTTTTATATTGCTAGATGAAACAACTGATGTTTGTATTATTCTACGTGCAACAATGACATCTTTTTTTCTAGATTTTCCAAGAGATTTTAATGCACCTATTATATTTTCAAATACATTTTGTTTCACCTTTCTATATTTTGTTGATTTTTTAATACCCAATAATGATACAACTTATTTTAACTTTTTCGACCTTATTAGACCTCTCAAAATTTGAGCTTGTATTGCTAGTGATTCATTTTTGAAAAGAATATCATATATCATTTCAACACGATATCATATAACATGGTCAGGTTTTTTGTCCCTAAATTTGTCGGTATCAACAATTTCTAACATGTCATCATCAATGTTGATATCACCTAAATAAATTTCAATTTAATTTGAAAACATAAATTAAATCTATTAAATTTAAAAACACTTGAAATTAACATAGATTCATTTTTCTAAGTTGTAAACATAAAAATTTCAAATACATGTTGTATAAAAAATACACAAATTTAAATTAGACAATAACAACTTAACGAGGAATCATAAATTAATTAAAAACTACAAGTGTTCTTCTCATATATATGTGTGTGTGTGTGTGTGTGTGTGGTTGGACTTCTACTTCATTTTCGACTTCAATGACTTCATCAATGTAATGAGGCATTTATTTATTTTTTATTTCTGCAAAATATTTTCCAAATTACAATCAATTATATTAGACAACATTTTTTTGAATTATAAACATTATCTGTAATATGTATGGATACCTGGTTCGATTTCTTCTTGTTGGACATCAAGATGAAAATCTCTAATTACATTATCATCACTTGTTCCTTCAATATTTGCATGTTCTTGTTTCTTTCTTCTATAGTACTCTTTCGACTGTTTTTTATGATGAGTATCATCCCAAGTGCGCTCACATGTTCTCTTGCGCTCCCTCTTGTTTCCCATGATTATTAAATCTGTAAAGGTTTGTAAAAAAATCAACATTTTATAACAAGAAATATAATTTCAAATATCAAACTTTATAGCTCAAAAACTATTTTTTTTAAAGAAATAAAAGAATTAATTTTACAATCATATCTTTAAAAACTTGGAATTTTTTTACAATAAACCAAGTTGCTTTAAAAGAAATTTTGGATAAAAATTTGATTTTAAAAAAAACTTTGATTTTGAAAAAATTTACTTGAGAAAAACTTATGACAATAATTATTCAAAAAAATATCAACTTTGAAAGGAATTGTTTAAGAAAACTTACCTTAAAAAAAAACTCTCTTTGATATAGGAAGAATGACGCAGGCGCGCCACCCAGGGCACGTCCGCTCACAGGACCTTCCTCTCTTGGCCCGAAGAGCTTAAAAAGCTCTCCAAATTCCCTATCGGGAATTTTCCACACCCATAGCAACTCTCCAAATGACCTCCCTTAACGAGAGGGAAATCAGCGCTGGCCTCTTTTCTTTGTTATCGGGGTTCCCATTATCGGGATCTTGACACCAGAGATGTTTTGACAATTTGGATCACCGATCCCCGATCTTTGATACGTCCCTTTGTTGTCTTAGCCCCACCTGGCTAAGCCTTCAGTCCATGTGACCACTTCCTATACGACCGTGGCTCTAACTCCCATCGGGGTTTTGAGCATTCCAATGTCGAAATATGCATGTCCTCGGGACTCGCGATTTCCTGAATCCCGACGCACCTTTTCCCGCGATAGCCCTCCTGGCTATAGGTCTTGACCCATACAACCATTAACCCGTGACCATGGTCTTATCCCGTCGGGGCTACGGGGTTCGCGAAACCAAAGTGCACAAGCACTTTGTCACCGGAATCCCCGATATCCCGATGGCTCCAAACACCGATGGATGACTTCTTGTCGGGACTTCTCCCGTCAGGAAATCGGTACTTCCGGTGTCATAAAAAACTTACCTCACCGATCCCCGATTCCCGATATACCGATACTCCGGTGTAGTGTGACACCTATTCCCCACTCTGATCTTGGTGGTCCCCACTCTATCCTTGACCCGTCGGGAAATCGCGTATCGCAATATCGCGATTCCCGTTTCTATGTGCACGGGACTTTCAATTCCCTGAACTCTGATACAGATTTTCCACCTGTCCTCTGCTCTAGCGTCGGTGGCCCACACTCTTGTAGTGATTGGGAAATTGTGTTTCATGATATCACTATTCCTGATGCAACGGTTTTTATGTCCTCAGGAATCACGAAATGTCGAACCTCGACTCCTCTCGGATCTTCTGACGCGTGTCCACCCTAAATTCCACGGCTATGATTCTGTCGGTGTTTCGAGACTCGAAAGGCCTCGAGTTTCTCGACTTCCAAAACACCGATGCCACCAATATCCCGATGACTCCCGGAACTCTCCTCTACTCACAGGGACTTAACCCCGGTGCAACTTCTGCCAAATCTGACGGTTGGCGGGAAATCAACTGTTGATCCAACGACTCACAATCTTTTGAGCTCGAACTCTGGGTGTGATCGTAACCTTCTTTCTACTTCTGTCGAATCTGATGGCTGGTGGGATTTTTCGGATCCCTTCCACAAGATCTTGACCGTCGATCTCTTTCACCTGATGAAATCTATGGAACGGCTAAGTAATCCTCCATAGAAACTCGTCACCTACACGTAATCTTGAGACGCTTGCTCGAACGTTCCATGGCACAACTCCTTGTGCTCTTCTTCGACGATTCCTCGAAGGTTCTATAGCTCCTGAGCTTTCCCAACTCTAATTCTTTCAGAGGGACTTACACGCACTCCTTGCGGCAAACATTCAACAACTTCCAAGTGTTGAATCCTTTCAACTCTGCTCACTCCTGCAGCAGCGGTCTTCAATTTCTCTACTCAGAATCACAACTCTGAGTCTCAACTTGGCCTGCGCACTCCTTGCATGGCTCCTATGCCCAAATGCACTCATTGAGTAAATGAGAACAACAGTTAGACTATCTGAGTCTTCTGTCAACGCACTCCTTGCGGACAACTTCAACTGCACTCCTTGCAGGAAATCTCTCACTCAGACAGAGAAACAATTGAAACTCATATCCTCATCCTCTCAGACTTCACATTCAAGCATGAAATCATATGCACAGAATATCAAAGAAAATGCATAACAGGAAAGCAAACATTCATGAGCATGTCATCAACACACACACACACACAGAACACAAAAACCATAAGTCTGAATCAATTCCTTCTATTAATTCAAGATCTGTACATGAATGTCTTCTACAGTTCTTTGCTTCTCTACTATGCTCTTCCTGCTCTGAATTATGTTGGCTACTGTTACAACGTGAAATGAGGGTGTCTATATCCATTTTCCCTCATGTGCTCTAAAACTGTCTAATCTAAGAATTCAATTCTATCTACCTGCATTAACTACTATAAATGCCTCCATCTACTTCAGACAAGAGCGTATGGCTTGAGGTCTAATTACAATATATCAAGGTGCCTTCACTAAATGATCTCATTTATATTTGGCGCATCAGCTTCAAGGTGTTTTTCAAAAATTTGTGTTGGATGCCTTCCAGCTGTCTTTTGTCTTCCGCGTTGGCTCGCTTGACGTGGGTGATGCTCCTGCATCATACTCCCTCGCTTGAAAAAATTCATGGGCTCCTGTCCATGATCTCCCTCACGGTTTGTCCATGCTTCTGGATCTCTACTTCAGTCTCCCAGCTGGCATCTTCCACTGGATGACCCTTCCATTTGACCAGATACTCATAGTACTCTTTTCGCCTGGTCTTCTTACTCACCTTCTTGCCCAGTAAATACTCCATCTGCGGCTTCTCTGCAATTGGCATCTGCTTCTGCCACTGAACTTCTGGCTGCTCATCACTTTCTGCCCCTGCCTCCTCAACCTTATATGGATATAAGTCTGAGACATTGAATGTCAGAGATATTTCGATCCCATCCGGCAACTCAATTTGATAAGCATTTTCCCCCAATTTCTTCAAGACCTTGCATGGCCCAATTTTATTCATCTTTAGCTTATTGTATGTTCCTCTCAGGAACCTTTCTCTTCTCAAGTGTGCCAGAACTAGATCACCAACTCCAAACTGAAGTTGTCTCCGATGTTGATCTACTCTGCGCTTATACTCCTGATTTGATTTTAGTAGTCGCTCCTTCACCTGGCCGTGAAGTCCTTTCATCGCCTCTGCGAATTCTTCTGCACTAGCGCTCCCAGTCGCCATCTGTTCTGAATCCCTCAGTTTAGAAACTCCTCTCGGCTGTGTGCCATATACAATCTGAAATGGACTTTTACCTGTGCTCCTGTTCACTAAGTCATTATACGCAAACTCTGCCTGTGGCAATACATTGTCCCAACTGCTATGGTGCTCAGTCACCAAGCTTCTCAACATGTCTCCTAGACTTCTATTCACCACCTCTGTCTATCCATCCGTCTGCGGATGATAAGTAGAACTAAACATCAAGTGAGTCCCTAGCTTCTTCCATAATGTCCTCTAAAAGTGCCCTAAGAACTTTGTATCTCTGTCTGAAACAATACTTCTGGGTAAGCCGTGAAGTCTAATGACCTCTTTGAAAAACAGATTTGTGATATGAGTCGCATCAATAGTTTTATGGCATGGGATAAAATGTTCCATCTTGGAAAACCTATCTACTACCACAAAGATGGAATCAACACCCCTTTGTGTCCTTGGCAAACCCAATACAAAATCCATGCTAATTTCATCCCACGGCTTCTCAGGTATGGGTAATGGTTGGTAGAATCCTACATTCTGCTTTCTTCCCTTTGAATGCTGGCAAATCCTGCACCTGTCTACAAACCGCTTGACCTCTGACCGCATCCCTGGACAAAAGTATGACTCACTCATCTTTGCAAATGTCTTATCATGACTGAAGTGTCCGGTCAATCCTCCACTATGTTTCTCTTTTAACAGATTCTCCCTCATGGAGCAATTCGGAATACATAGTTGATTGCCCTTAAACAGCAATCCGTCCTGGATCACATACTCTATCCACTGGCTTCTGTCTCTGAGAACTGGGTTCTCAGCTTCTCTGTATGCTTCTCTAAAATCCTGATCAGCTGCATACATATCTTTAAGATCATCAAAACCTAACATCCTGACTTTGAATTCCTGCATCAGCAAACTTTTCCTGCTCAAAGCATCAGCCACTTTGTTAGCAGTACCCGAAATATGTTTAATTACAAATGTAAAATTTTGCATGTATTCTACCCATTTAACATGCCACTGATTCAACTTCTCCTATTGAGTTACATATTGTAATGCATGGTTATCACTATATAAAACAAATTCCCTTGGAATCAGATAGTGCCTCCATTTCTTCAATGCCTGTATGATGGCATAGAATTCTTTATCATATGTGGAATATTTCTCTTTTGCCTCATTCAGCTTCTTGCTGAAATATGTGATCGGTCTGTCCTCCTAACTCAAGACCGCTCCTATGGCAAACCCACTTGCATCACATTTTACCTGGAACGTCTTTCTAAAATCCGGCAACACCAAAACCGGTTGTTCCGTAATCTTTCGTTTCAACAAATTGAAACTCTTTTCAGCCTCTTCAGTCCAGTGAAAAGATTTATGTCTTTTCTTGACTATATCCATCATTGCTACGCTAATCTCACTGAAATTCCTGATGAATTTTCGGTAGAAACTAGCCAGTCCATGAAAACTCCTCACCTCAAAAATATTTCTCGGTGATGGCCAATTTTTTATTACCTCCACCTTATCCGGATCCATCCTCAACTCATTTGCCGAAATAACAAACCCCAAATAAATGAGTTATGTCTTCATGAATGAGGACTTCCTCATATTTATCAACAGCTTCTCCTGCTGTAATCTCTTCATGACAATGGCCAAATGCTTCAGATGTTCAGCGTCTGTTTTACTGAAAATTAGTATATCATCCAGGTATACGATAACAAATTTTCCGATGAAATCCTTCAGGACTTCATTCATCAGCCTCATAAAGGTACTCGATGCATTCGTCAAGCCAAACAGCATGACTAGCCATTCATACAACCCCTCATTTGTTTTGAATGTTGTTTTCCATTCATCACCTTCTCTCATGCGAATCTGGTGATATCCACTCTTCAAATCAATCTTTGAAAAAAAAAAATCTCCACTTAAGCAATCCATCAAATCATCCATTCTTGGCAATGGAAATCTATACCTAATGGTTATCTTTTTAATCGCCCTCGAATCAGTGCACATCCTCCAGCCTCCATCTTTCTTTGGACTGAGTACTATTGGAACAGCACACGGACTCAAGCTTTCCCTGACTAACCCTTTCTCCAACAACTCCTGGACCTGCTTCTTGACCTCCTCATTCTCCTGTGGCGTCAATCTGTACACTTCTTTGTTTGGTAAACTAGCTAATGGTATGAGATCAATGTGATGACTCACACTTCTCATTGGTGGCAACGAACGAGGTAATTCGTCCACTACAATATCAGCGAACTCTTCAAGCAGTCCCTGAATTTCTTCTGGCAAATCATCCACTCTTGTGCTAGTCAGAACAATTCTCGGTTTTCTAACCACAAAGATTTGTGGATCCTCCTTCTTCTTAACTTCGTTAAGAAGTTCCTTCCCACTCATGAGAAGTACAGTGTTACTCACTTCTAGCTCACTTCCTTATCCTCTATTGGATGCAACATATGGGTTCTCCCATTCTTCTCCAGGGTGTATGTATTCATCCTCCCATCATGAATCACATTTCTATCATATTTCCATGGTCTACCCAACAATAAATGACAAACATCCATAGGAATAACATCACATAAAATCCTATCATTATATCCTCCTATCTTAATGTCAAATAAGCATTGTTTAGTGACATTTCCCTGATGTCCCTTCTGTAGCCATGAAACTTTGTATGGACTCGGGTGATCAGTTGTCTCCAGCTCCAGCTTCTCTACCATCTCGGTCGAAACGAGATTATCTGTGCTTCCACTATCCACAATAACCTTGCATGCCCAACCCTTGGTCTTGCAAGCTATTCTGAAAATTCGGGTCCTTTGGACTGAACTTTCCACTTCTTTTTCCGGTGTCAAAAGGAATTTTCGCATCACCAGTGATCTTCCGCCTTCAGCATATTCCACCTCAACATCTCGCCTCTGTGCCTCGGCGATGTGAGTCTCTCCTCCATCCTTCTTTTTCTCTAGACACTCGAATGACCTGTGCCCATTTTTTCCACACATGAAGTATGTGATTACTCCACCTCTTCCTCTTCCTCTACCTCTGGTACGAGGAAACATATTGTTATCGGCATACCCTCCTCTCTGCTCAGTATGCTACCCTCTTTGCTCAACATGTTGCCCTCGCTGTGAACCTCCACCTCTCTCAGTTCTAGTCTGAGGCTTTTTCCAGTCGTCCTTGGGCTTCTGGTATTTATCTTGGGCAACCGATTTGCCTTTGGGCTGACTCCTGCCTCGGCCTCGCTGACCTTGCTTATGGCTCAGCTTCTCTTTAGCTTTCAAAGCCATTTGATAGGCATCCTCCACCGTTCGGATGGTTTCCATACTCATCTCATCCTGGATATCATATCTCAACCCATTCATATACCTAGCTACTTTTTTGTCATTGCTTTCGCGATGACCTGCCCTGATATTCAACCTGTAAAATTCTTCAGTATATTCCTTTACTGTCATCAGCTTCTGCCTCAGGTTCTGCATCCTCCTGAACAGAGTGATTTGATAATCCCTGGGGATGAATTTTGCTTTCATCTTTGCAATCATCTTGTCCCAGCTTTTGATCTTTTGCTTGCCTTGGCAACGCCTGTCAGCTTGTAGTTCATCCCACCACAAGGCTGCATGTCCTTTTAATTCATGACGGCATGTCTGACCTTCTTATCCTCCTTGATATCTTCATAATCGAAGTAAGTTTCTAGAGCTCTAATCCAATCTAGTAGCTCTTCCCCATCCAGATTTCCCTCATAAATTGGAATGTCCATTTTCACCTTTACACCCATTCTGGCAACAGCTTTGAGTAAGCGCTCATTTGCTGCATCCTCTGTTGGGATTTCTTCTTCTCCATGTCCAGCATCCTCTTCATTTTCGGATTCACTGATATCTCCTGCATCAGCCTTTCATCTTTGTCTTATCCCCATGTCCACAATCATAGAGCGTAAGTTATGCAGTTCTCTTTCCACTTCTGGATTCTGCACTTGCCTACCCCTTCCTCTAGGTGTTTCCCTTTCCTCCTCTGGATCGGGTGATTGTTTGTTTCTTCTCCTCGGTAGCATGGTGAATTTCTTCTTCTCTGCTATAGAAAGCAAAGAAGCTCTTCTTGCTCTGATACCACTTGACACAGGCGTGCCACCCAGGGCATGTCCGCTCACAGGACCTTCCTCTCTTGGCCCGAAGAGCTTAAAAAGCTCTTCAAATTCCCTATTGGGAATTTTCCACACCCACAGAAACTCTCCAAATGACCTCCCTTAACGAGCAGGAAATCAGTGCTGGCCTCTTTTCTTTGTTATCGGGGTTCCCGTTATCAGGATCTTGACACCAAAGATGTTTTGACAATTTGGATCACCGATCCCCGATCTCCGATATGTCCCTTTGTTGCCTTAGCCCCACCTGGCTAAGCCTTCATTCCATGTGACCACTCCCTATACGACCGTGGCTCTAACTCCCATCGGGGTTTCGAGCATTCCAATGTCGAAATATGCATGTCCTCAGGACTCGCGATTTCCTGAATCTCGACGCACCTTTTCCCGCGATAGCCCTCCTGGCTATAGGTCTTGGCCCATACGACCGTTAACCCGTGACCACGGTCTTATCCCGTCGGGGCTACGGGGTTCGCGAAACCAAAGTGCACAAGCACTTTGTCACCAGAATCCTCGATATCCCGATGGCTCCAAACACCGATGGATGACTTCTTGTCGGGACTTCTCCCGTCAGGAAATCAGTACTTCCGATGTCATAAACAACTTACCTCACTAATCCCCGATTCCTGATATACCGATACTCCAGTGTAGTGTGACACCTATTCCCCACTCTGATCTTGGTGGTCCCCACTCTGTCCTTGACCCGTCGGGAAATCGTGTATCGCAATATCACGATTCCCGTTGCTATGTGCACGGGACTTTCAATTCCCCGAACTCCGATACATATTTTCCACCTGTCCTCTGCTCTAGCGCCAGTGGCCCACACTCTTGTAGTGATCGGGAAATCGTGTTTCACGATATCGCGATTCCTGATGCAACGGTTTTTATGTCCTCAGGAATCAAGAAATGTCGAACCCCGACTTCTCTCGGATCTTCTAACGCGTGTCCACCCTGAATTCCACGGCTATGATTCCGTCGGTGTTTCGAGACTCGAAAGGCCTCGAGTTTCTCGACTTCCAAAACACCGATGCCACCAATATCCCGATGACTCCCGAAACTCTCCTCTGCTCACTGGGACTTAACCCCAGTGCAACTTCTACCAAATCTGACAGTTGGCGGGAAATCAACTGTTGATCCAATGGCTCACAATCTTTTGAGCTCGAACTCTAGGTGTGACCGTAACCTTCTTGCTACTTCTGTCGAATCTGACGGCTGGCGGGATTTTGCAGATCCCTTCCACAAGATCTTGACCGTCGATCTCTTTCACCTGATGAAATATATGGAACGGCTAAGTAATCCTCCACGGAAACTCGCCACCTACACGTAAGCTTGAGACGCTTGCTCAAACAGTCCACGGCACAACTCCTTGTTCTCTTCTTCGACGATTCCTCGAAGGTTCTATACCTCCTGAGCTTTCCCAACTCTGATTCTTTCAGAGGGACTTACACACACTCCTTGCAGAAAACATTCAACAACTTCCAAGTGTTGAATCCTTTCAACTGCGCACTCCTGCAGCAGAAGTCTTCAATTTCTCTGCTCAGAATCGCAGCTCTGAGTCTCAGCTTGGCCTGTGCACTCCTTGCACGGCTCCTATGCCCAAATGCACTTGTTGAGTAAATGAGAACAACAGTTAGACTATCTGAGTCTTCTGTCAACGCACTCCTTGCGGACAACTTCAACTGCACTCCTTACAGGAAATCTCTCACTCAGACAGAGAAACAATTGAAACTCATATCCTCATCCTCTCAGACTTCACATTCAAGCATGAAATCATATGCACAGCATATCAAAGCAAATGCATAACAGGAAAGCAAACATTCATGAGCATGTCATCAACACACACACACACACAGAGAACACAAAAACCATAAGTCTGAATCAATTCCTTCTATTAATTCAAGATCTGTACATGAATGTCTTCTGCAGTTCTCTGCTGCTCTACTATGCTCTTCCTGCTCTGAATTATGTTGGCTACTGTTACAACGTGAAATGAGGGTGTCTATATCTGTTTTCCCTCCTGCGCTCTAAAACTATCTAATCTAAGAATTCAATTCTATCTACCTACATTAACTACTATAAATGCCTCCATCTACTTCAGACAAGAGCGTATGGCTCGAGGTCTGATTACAATATATCAAGGCACCTTCACTAAATGATCTCATTTATATTTGGCGCATCAACTTCAAGGTGCTTTTCAAAAATTTGTGCTGGACGCCTTCCAGCTGTCTTTTGTCTTCCGCGTTGGCTCGCTTGATGTGGGTGATGCTCCTGCATCAAAGAAACTACTTATGAATCACCCCCCAGTATGCAGCATGAGAGTAGTGCTCTCTATTTAACATAACCACTACATTCACATTTGATACACCCCAAGAGTTGGCATGAACAACAGAGCTGAATGTGTAGCCCTATGGACCCTTCAGGAAATAACAATAAAAAAGGACATAAAAAAGCTCCAAATGATGGGCGACTCTAAGTTAGTCACTGAGTCAGAATGTCAAAGGAAAATGTGTAGGACATCATTTTATCCCCAATGATTAGAGATATAAACTTGTGTTACCAATCATTTGAGTCGTTGTATTTCAACCATATCCTTCGAGAGATAAATGAAAAAGAAAACGAGCTCTCCAAGAAAGCCATAATGCTACCTGACAGAGCTTTTGGTTATTACGAATTTATCGAAGGAGAGGAAATTGAAGTAATATAATTCATATTGTAAGTATCTAGAATCCTCAGATAAATGCATCTAAATGGAAAGAGAAGTACTAGAGATATTATTGTTTTGTAATAGAAATATATGAAGAAAAAATAGGAAATCGTAAGAAGAATATAGGACTGAAGGTTTTATAAAAAGAAAGTTATGGACTGAAACATGTATATTCACCTTTTTGAATATAATTTATTTTTTCTTTGAAAAAAAAGAAAAGAATTTTTTTATAAAAACCTCCACTTACAAAAAAATTGTTGAAGAAAATCTTCAATTTAGAAAATGTTGCGCCAATAGGTGAAAAATTCAATTTAGAAAATGTTGCGCCAATAGTATTTATATCTTTCAACGCCAAATTGTTGCATTCCCCTATTTTTCCGACCAACAAATGTTTCTATTTTCCACTTTTCAGCCGAAAGTTAGTCTTTCCATTAAAACTAACTTTCGACCGAAAAAAATAATTTTCGGCTGAACTATTAGTTCGGTCGAAAACCTATAACTATGGCACAACTCATAAAACTATGAGTTTACTTCAGCTTAATCCAACTTTTGAAGGGGTGATCTCCTTAAAATAATGTGAGTCTGGTTTCATAACTATTACCAACATTTTTAGAATTGAATTTACTTTCATTTGATACAATTTATTGTCCAGCCTATACCCATATTAGATCTCATTTTCAAAATATTTATCACACTACGAACCTTCATAACCTCTTAACTCAACAAAAGTATGGTGATCTTGGAAAGCTTCTCTTAATGCTTTTCGAGCACAGAAACAAAATTCTAAAGAATCACAAGTAATCACTTACCCTCTTAAGGTATGATAGACCAATTCGGTCTTAGTGGACGTTAATCATCATCATCATCATCATTTATTTTAATTTTTTTTAGTAATTTTAATTAATTATATAAAAATATGTCTGCGTATTATTTTTAGATGACGTAATGATTCAGTAAAATGAAAAATCAATATTTTCAATAATACGCAGTCAAAAATTATGGAAAATTTATATTACGAAACCTTTCACTATCCTCTTCAAAAGGGTAATTTTAGATTTTACTTTTAAATAAAAATTAAGGTAGATACATGGTGTTGCATTAAATGTATTTAAAATATGCAATTTTTCCAGATTGGTGAAATTTCAAAAAAATTGTAGTAATTATGATCATAGACCAATTTGGTCTTAGTGGATGTTAATAATCATCATCATCAACAACAATCATCCGTTAAATTCAAAACTATAGTCATACTTTAATAGAGTCTTTTTTAGATTATTGCATCATATTTTGTTTTTCATAAACAAAAGTTTAATAATGAGTACATTCACACCGAAAAACATAACTCATTATCAATCCCTTCACTTTTAAGGAACATGCTATCAAACAATGGCTAAATTGACATATCACATGTCAATAAAAAAAATTCAAAAACTAATCAATCGAAAGCTAACAAAATTCATGACAAGTTTTGTATTTACTGTAAAGTGAAATTCTAAATGAAAATATTTTTGTTTACTAGAAGTTGAAAAACTTATGAAAATATATTTTACTTTCTCAAAAAATAAGGAAAATAGACACCCACATTCATGAGTTTACTCGAAAAGAGATTTTATGAAAGGCGATTTTTTTGCTGCACTCTCTTCATTGGAAAATGGGAAGTCCCTAGGTATTGATGGTTTTCATTGTGATTTTTACTAGGAGATTTGGGACATGATGGGGGATGTTTTTTGCAATCTTTCACATGAGGTATTTTCTATAGGGTCTCAATCAGAATCAGTCAATCAAGGACTGATCAATATTATTCCAAATAATGCAACGATATATTCTATTGGTGGTTGGCGACCTATAATTGTATTGAGCATTTCTTATAAAATATATCCAAGGATTTATCCAAGAGAGTTAGAGATGTGGCCCGGAAAATTGTTCACCGAGAGAAGACATGATTTGTTCAGGGATGGTTTATTTTGGATATAGTCTTATCAAATTGTGAGGCCATGGAGTGGGTCAAGGAATCAGGTTATAAGACACTCTTCTTGAAAATTTATTTTGATAAATCATATGATGATATTGATTGGAATTTTATCACTGATATGTTGACTTACCTTGGGTTTGACCAACGTTGTGTTGGTATGATTAAAACTTTTTTTACATGTGCCTATGCTTTTGTTTCAGTGAATAATGTATTGTCCCCCCACATCCATCTCCATAGATCTATCATGCAAGGGTTATCTTTGACCCCTTACCTCTATGTCGAAAACCTATAACTATGGCACTACTCATAAAACTATGAGTTCACTTCAGCTTAATCCAATTTTTGAAGGGGTGGTCTCCTTAAAATAATGTGAGTGGTTTCAGAACTATTACCAATATTTTTAGAATTGAATCTACTTTCATTTGGTACAATTTGTATTCAATTTAATTGTTTTTTAGTAATTTTAATTAATTTTATAAAAATATGTCTGCATATTATTTTTAGATGATGTAATAATTCACTAAAATGAAAAATCAATATTTTCAATAATATACAGTCGAAAATTATGGAAAATTTATATTACGGAACCTTTTACTATCCTCTTCAAAAGGGTAATTTTAGATTTTACTTTTAAATAAAATTAAGGTAGATACATGGTGTTGCATTAAATGTATTTAAAATATGCAATTTTCCATATTGAGGAAATTTAAAAATATATATTAATTATAATCATAGACCTATTCAATCGTAGTGGACGTTAATCATCATCAATATTCATCCGTTAAATTCAAAACTATAGACATACTTTTATATAGTCTGTTTAGATTATTGTATCATATTTTGTTTTTCATAAACAAAAGTTTAATAATGAGTACATTCACACTGACCTAACTTGAGTACATTCAATAATAAAGTTTAATAATGACCACTAACTTGACTTTGATCATAGACCTTTAATCCTAACTCTAAACTTTTCCATGTACAAAAGCTTCGTTGAAGAGAACTCTGATAACCAAAGGAACTTACTTTTTGACAAACATAAAGTCGATCTTTTCTTAAATAACTTAATTAATGCTTTAAATATATTAACGTATTAGAACAATATTGAAGTTGATTATCAAAATTTTACAACAATCCTGTCTAATTCCATTAACAAATTCTCTATTGAGGTGCTATGTAAAAAGAAAAACAGTAAAACTAACCTTCGGTACAATAATGAATGTAAAATTGTTAGAAAATCCATTAGGGATGCTTCCAGTGCATCATTAATATTTGATAAGATAAATAGATACTCTCGAGGAAAATTCTAACTCGTAAAACTAAAGAAAATAATAGGACTCTCTTAAAGGATTGAATTTCTACCTTAAAAATATTTATGAATCCCTTAATGTCGTGGACAACATTCGAAACAGTTCTAAAAAGGATGAAGTGTTTTCTACATAAAACATTAAGTTTGGGGTTAAGAAACTCTCAAAAGGAAAAGCTAAGGGAATTGAAGTTTACCAATATGAAATATTAAAAATTGGAGGACCTATCCTCATCCCTCACATACATAAGCTATTCAATTTAGCTATCCAATAAGTTTTCCCAAAACCTTGGACTCAAAGCCTCATTATACATATTTTTAAAAGTGGGGATAAAAGAAATCCTTCTAATTATAGGACCATTATGATTATCCCCATTTTAGCTAAGTTATAGGGAAGTATTATGGAAAAGAATATCAGTACATGGATAGAAAGTAATGGAAAAAGAGATAAAGTCTAAGTTGGGTTTAGAGGCTACCATTCAATTGTATATCACCTTGTTACATTTAAGATCATTATAGAGGAGTGTCGTAATTATAAAACTAATCTCCTTTGTTGTTTCGTTGGTTTTAAAAAATATTTTGACATTGTCCCCAAGACTAACCTTTGGAATATGTTAGAAGAACTTAAAGTCCCTTTAAAGTCAAGATTTGTTGTAGTAAGGCTATATGAGAAAGTTATTTCCAAGTTTAGGAACATTGGGGGTTAGTAATTTATAAGATTGTTTGGAGGATGTAGGTTGTGTTGGCCCAACTCTCACTAGTATAGTCGCCATCCTTCTTCTTTATGTTGATGATATTGTTTTTATGGCAAAGATTCCCTATGACCTAGGTAAGCAACTTATAATCTTAAAGGACTTCTTCTCTAGTATGGGCATGACTGTGAAAATTGACAAAACAAATGTTATGATAATTAAATCCAAAAGCATCACCTACGATACTTTTGTATATGACAACAATAGCTTGGAGGAAGTTCCTTCATACAAATATCTTGGAATCTATATTCACCACAAGCTCAATTCGAGCTATAGCATTGAGAAAAGGATAAATGGAGGGTGAAAAGTTTATTATGGGCATGAAAACAATTCTAAATCAGCGGACCTTTGACTTTGGGATAAGAAAAAATGTCTCTTTCACATTTATATCACTCTAGTTATCTTATATGGATGTGAATTTTGGGGTTGCAATATCTCTAGAGAATCTTGGAGAAGGATAGAACAGATCCAAAAGAATTGTATAACTTGTAATCTCAAAATTAAAGGCAATACACCATATCCTATCATCCTCATAGAAGCAAGTATTTCCCCCA
Organism: Picea engelmannii; assembly: GCA_009831015.1. Classification (NCBI taxonomy): domain Eukaryota; kingdom Viridiplantae; phylum Streptophyta; class Pinopsida; order Pinales; family Pinaceae; genus Picea; species Picea engelmannii. The sequence goes on along the minus strand of ML807066.1, from coordinate 17,142 downwards.
TTGAGAGCATTTCTATGATTAGATATCTAACTTACAAGTACAAGATAAACAACATGGACGACAAGATACTCCCAAAAATTGCTTCAAAATCTAGCCAAAACCACCAACAACTCAAGCAGGGATGGCATAAGGATGTCAAATCATTTGGGAATACAAAAAGAAGCCATCATGCAAGATACCCATAATATTACAAATATTATCACTTCTAAATTTAACTAGAATATGTAGTGTGATAAAGAATTAGAGGATAAAATGAAGCTAAGATACTACAAGGAGATGGTCAACCCTAATTTAGAAGATCAAAAGTACCTCTAAGTTTTGAGAAGTACAAAGAATAAAAACAAAATTGCTAAAATAAGAACAAACTCTCACAAACACCATGGTATGAAAGAATCTACCATCTTTGTGATACTAAGAGGGTTGAATATGAAAAATACTTCCTCTTAAAGATTTATGTTCCTATTCCCAAATTAGATCCCAATTTAAAAATATTTGTCACGATAGAGACTTTCTTAACCTCCTAAGTCATCAAAATTATGGTGATCTTGGAATGCTTCTCTCATGTTTTTTTAGCATAGAAATACAATTTTAAAGAAATGGAAGTAATCTTTTACCTTTTTAAGGTCTCATAGACCAATTGATCTCAATCTACCTTAAGTATCATCATCATTATCATCATCGTCTTTGTATTCAATCGAAACATTGAACATTTCAAAAACCCACACATAATTCAATATCTAGAAGATTCTAGCATTAAAATTATTATAATCATCATAAATAAATTTTAATTTATTTTTTTTTATTAATAAAAACATTTTATATTGATACATTTTCTATTATAATAATAGCTCACCTTGTTGTAATGAGAATACTAAAATAAATAATCTTTAAAAAATTAATCATTGAGAATATTAAAATAAGAAATATTTAAAAAGTTAATGAGAGAAAATTTTGATTAACTTTGTTGTAAATCATTAGATGATAAAAGTGAAAAAGAAAGAAAATATTAAAATCTTAAAAAAAAAATTATTAAAATGAAATCAAGTAAAATGAAAAATAATAACTAAATTCAAAAAATAAACAATAAAAATACTAGTAACTAACTAAAACAGATAGGGAAAGAAAGGTAGGAAGATAATTAGAAAATAAATAAAGATTTGTAATAATAGATTATAAGGAGAGGGAATGCCACAATAAACAAGAGGGATCAACTAAGAAAAAAACAAATGGTATAGGTTCAGGTTTTTCCAAATGATATTGTAGAAGTAGTATAACATTGAGTTAAGAATTTTGGTTTGATTAGATAATTAGATTTAAAAGAATGTTCAACAACCTTTAATTTAATGATTTAGTTATGGGTTTTGTCAATTATATGTTATTTGAAAACTTATATCTAGAAAATTCTACAATAATTATAATTAACTATAAAAACATACACACTCGTATTTTAAATAACTCCAACTTTTATTATTTGAAATATTTCCTAACTCTAAAATTCTTCAAATTTCATTCCAAAATTGGGTAACTTTTAAGTCAAAAATCCAAAGTTCGGTGACATTACTTTATGGATTAAATTAATAATGAGATAAACCCAATTTTCAGGATGAGTCCGTTTTAATAAGTGAAGCAGAGTTTTATCTTGATATTTTAAATTTTTTAGAAATTATAATAATTTAATTAACTTCAAAATAAATGAAAATTGTTAAATATAAAGTTTAGTGGTAAAAATAGTCAATCAGATTATAACGTTCAAAAAGAATTTTTCAAATTATATGAAGTAATTTCAAAATTTAAAATTATAATAATTACGCGAAGCATATACCTATTGGAGATGGACACAATTAATCATCTTTTAATCTAATCTAATCTAACAATTGAAAATGTTGGAATATTCTTAGTCGTCCTCCCAAATCAATGAATGTGATTTACTCTTCATAACTTCCTTGTATTTTTTAATACATCAGTTAACCTGTTTACTTTTTAACATTTGCCTAATCATATTAAGAAATCACTGTATCACCATATGATTGCCACGTTTAACTGATTAACCTTTGGAATTACCACGTTTAAGATTAACTTTTGGATTTCCTCAACTCTATGTACATTTCAATTCACCAGAATGTTGTTGGTCGAGATAACGACGTTCACCAGCAGCAACACCAGCCACTTTACGGTTGTGCTAGTTTAATTAACTTTAAAATAAGTAGAAATTGCTAAATACAAAGTTTAGTGTTTAGTGGTTCAAATTGTATAAACTAATTTCAAAATTTAAAATTATAATAATTTAACTAACTTTAAAATAAGTAAAAATTGCTAAATACAAAGTTTAGTGGTAAATATTCGTCAATCAGGTTTAGTGGAGTCATCTCACTTAGTGGAGTCATCTCACTTACGATTAGGTTTAAATATTATAACAACGCTTTACATAAATGGCGATCTTAGCGTCCTGAGAAGAAACGAGGTTGTTCAATCTCTGGGGGCTTTTCTTCGAAGTGCTAAAGTGGATATGCTCGATGACAATTTTAAGCTCTTGCCTGAAGACATTGTGTGCAATTCTGAGGCAGACTCCAGTTAAGTGAAGCCGAGTGTAAGAATCAGTTGGTTACAGAAAGATGTCATAAATACATCTGCTTCGATGCATCTTTATGGTAAGTGAATCTTTGATTTTCACTTATGATCAGTTTTAAGTTTTTAAAATTAAAATTAGTAATGCCCTATATTTAGATTTGTTCGTATCATTCAGTTCATACTTCCAAAATATAATATCAATATAGATGAGCCAATTCAAACTGGATTTGTAAATTGGACATGAAAATTAGTTGTTCCTTGTATTTATATTTGTTCGTATTTTGAAGTGCATACATTCAAAGCATGATATCAATATGGATAAGCCAATGCTATCGATATGGACAAGCCAATTCAGACTGGATTCGAAAGTTGGATATAAAAATTAGTTATCCTTAATGTATAAAAAATTGTTATTTCTTCATAGTTTGAACTAATGGATATTTTCAAAGAATGTTGCATATTTTCAAAGAATGTTATCAATATTTGTAAGTTGAATGATGATGATCTTTGCATTGAGGATGATTTGAATGTTTTGTTTTGTATCATCTAGTTGTGTATGAAGTTGTAAGTTGTGTTGAAAAAGTTTTTAAAGTTTTTATTTCTAAGGCTAAAATTTTCTTTTTTGGGGTTTCGGCTTTTCATAAAGCATAACTTTCACTATCATTTCCAAAAGGCCGGTACCAAAATCTCGACAATGTTATAAAAGTTCCAACGCGCTTTCTATAAAGTTTTTTTTTTAATCATGATAAGCTTAAAACCTAAAGGAGTTAAGACTAACTTTAAAAAGTTTTTGGGATTCGAGGTTTATTGAGAACATATGTTTTAATACATATTGAATCACGAATTCCCGATCTCCGATTTCCCGAAAGAATAAAAGTTAGTTTAAATCCTGATTAATTAATTCACTAATACGGAAGTTGAGGATTAACTTAATCATATCGTGATTTCGCAATTTCGAGAATCGGGGTTCAACAATAACATACCTCTTGTCAACATGATCCCCGAAATCCCGAAACGCGAAGTCCCGACTCATAATCTGTGTTTAAACCAAATTAACCATGTTTTGGAAGTTAGTCTTTAATCTTGATTATTAATCTACTAATTCAAAAGTTAAGGCCTAACTTAATCTCATCGTGATTTCACAATTTCGGGAATCGGGGTTCAACAATAACATACCTCATATATCCACGATCCTCGAAACGTCGAAACGCGAAGTCTCGAACCATAATCAACTTTTAAAACGGACTAACTCTGTTTTAAAAACAAGATTAACAATAATTAAACTGCTTTGGTATTTTCTTATTTTCGGTATCGTTGAATGAAATCTTTCAAATTTTGAATATGGGATTGCCGAAATACGGCCACTATTAATAAACAGATAACTGATAAATGTTGCGATACTAATGCGTATCTCAGAAATATTTTTTGCATTAAATGTAATTGATTACAGGTCAGTTGCGTCAGTATTTTCATCATAAAACGAGTTTAAGGCAAATTAAAAGTCTGTGTTCCAAAACCTATGCTTGTTCTGTCTTTCGAGAGTAATTCGCATTCAGCCAAGCTCATACGCTTCTTTTCTGTGACAGGTTTCCCATCTAACATAGAGCTATGGCTCCAAAGAAAGCACCGAATAAGAGTGAAGATACAGAGGAAATGCGTAACCCAGAAGGAGATATCATATCTGACACCACGCCACACACCATCGACTCAATTAAATCTTGGAGACAAATCTATGAATTCCTAGATTACGAAACAAAAAATTCTCCTGCTAATTCCGAGAATCACTTTCGGGATATAGCAGAATCGGAGCTTCATAAGATCGTAGCATGCCCTCGACTCATGGCATACAACGACATGATCAATTGGGCCTTGGAGAAGGTTGATATCCCGACAAGAAGGATTTTAAACGATCAAGCGATCGTTGTCGATTCATTCAGGCCAGAGCATATACAAGTAATGTATAAACTCTCACCAAATCCTAAGCACATTTATAATGTCGAATTTACAGCTGAGTTTCAAAGGAAAGAGTGTACTGAGGCAGACCGAACTTATCCCGATTTAATCAGAGAATGGTGGAGATGTCCATCGAAATTTAGGGCCGACACCCATGGAATTTATGCCACAGCATCTTTGAACGAGTACATGGTCTATGTAGCCATTATGCTGTGTAGACTCTTCGGGAAAAAGAATCCCTGCCATTTCCCCCCAGAATGGGTGCCCTTTTTAGAAGAAGCATTAGAAAGATACACTTTTAACTGGAGCAAGATTTTGTCTGATAACCTAGCCCAAGAGGTTTCAAATTACAGAGTTGCAAGATCTAAAGGTCAGCCAGTGGCCTTTTACATGTCGGTGTACATCATGGACGCAATCTGCTTTGTGACTCCATTTCCCCTGATGAATTGGAGTTGGAACATAACCTGCCCCGAACCCATTCACGAGTATCACTCTGTGCTATGGGAAGAAAATGATAATAATGTGTTTTATGAAATTTGTCATTTCATAGTAATTCCAATGCATAAAATGTTTTATGGCTGTGAACCCCCTCGCATTTCTGAGCCAGTCTCAGAAAACCTCAAAGCAATAGCCAACTAGTTCATTGATGAAAACGTCTCTTAGATTAGGGTTTTTGGGTGCTCAATCCCCCCTCATGCGTTTCCAAAATTCCTCCCGGACAGACTGGTATTGAGGGAGGTAGCACATCAAATATTGAAAGGTGGTATTGGAATAGAGCTATTACTTCTTTGACCCCATTGCAGTCTACCTATGGAAACCCCCGAGAGGGAACTCTTTATGTTAGTGATCTCGAACCTATTTCTAGGGATGAGATTCCTTCATCTGATTATTTTTTCAGTAAAAAGAGAAAGGTTATCCTGAAACATGAAATGCATCCAAGAGGAGACATGATGATAAAAAAGCACAAGATCATCATAGATGGACAAAAACTTGAAAAAGGGGAATTCGCTACAGAAATAGCAGGCACAATGGAAGCCTTAGCATCGGCAAATTTATATTATGTGGGTAATTTGAAAACTATGTTGCAGCAGAAAGATCAGATGATAGCTCAGCTACAAAGTAAATTAAAGGAGACTGAAAGAAGTATCAGTCGGGAGATAAACAAGGGTCTAGAACGAGCCAGATTCAATGACATATAGGAGATTCAAAAACTGAAAGCAAGCTTAGATGAAGCAAACCTGAAGATATAGGTCAGTCAAGCACAGGTCCTACAGCAAAAATAAATGAATAGACAATTACAAAATAAGATTAATTCCATTCAAAATCAAGCGGTAGAGCTTGAAATTTTCCAAGCTCGGGTGTTGGAAATACATACAAAGATAGAAAAAGAGCAACAGGGAGTGTTTTTTAAGCTGTAATTTATTTAGAATTACTTTCAGGAAACAAGTAAATCCTTGGAGAGTATTCTCCTAAAAGAGAGAAAAGTGAAAGCAGGCAGAACAACTTTTCAGAGTTCGGAGAGACTCAAAAGAGGAGTTCGGAGAGACTCAAAAGCTATATGTTTCAGAGCAGATTAAAGGTGATAAAATACTCAAGGTATGGGAGGAAAATCTCACAGAAAATAAGAAAATAACCAGAGAGGTTGACACAAGGCGCGTGATCTATCTCCTCCGATAACTCCTCGCCCTCGCTCACAGGACCTTTCTTTCCCTCTCGGCCCGAAGAACGTAAATGTTCTTCTATTCCCTTATCGGAATGTCTACCCACAGATTCTTCCTTTTTCGATCCCCTTCTCTGTACTCGGAGGATCAGAACTTCGCGCTCCGCGAATTCACTATCAATTCTTTAGGTATTCAAACCCCCGAGACCCGATGCGCCAGTCAACCACTGACTTTATTCCTCCACTGTCGGGATTTCACTCTATCACACCTCGCAACTCCAAACAATTGGATTTCCAACCTCCGATACGCGATAAGTCGAGATGCCGAAATTACGGTCTCACTCCCTCGCGACTTCGCCACTCGCGGGATCAATTACTTCCTCCCTCGACTCCCGAGGCCCAAGACACCGATATTCATAGTATCGCTACCTCGCGACTTCGCTACTCGCGATGTCAATTACTTTCCCTATTGACTCCCGAGGCCCGAGACACCGAACCTCTGATAGTTACGCCACCTGTCTTCCACTATCACCTGTGGCCCACACTGCTTACGTGGCTGTCGAAAGGTCGCACCTCACACTCTCGCGACTTCCGTTGCGTAAAATTGGAGTTTTACCTCACGAACTCCAGATATGTCAATCCACGAGTAGAACCCACGCTCCTCATGATCCCGATCGATAGCTCCTGCCCTTTCGAGCTTCGAACTTCTTCCGCTCCTACACTGTAGCATTCTTGCACCTCCGCAAGATCCAATGGCCCTCGGAGCTTCGCGAAATCTCCTTGGAGAAATTTGTCCGTCCATTTCTTCCTCATTCAATCCACGAAACAATGAGCCATTCTTCCACAGAACTCGTCACCCTGCGCTCAAACCTGCGACGTCCCTTGCAACCTTCAAGGCATAAGTTTGTTTATCATGTCCTTCGACGACTCAAAGGTCTATCCTTCCTGATATTTTCTCCCAGCTTTCGAGTTCCTTCAGGAAACTCCTTGCACGCACTCCTTGCGGCAAATCTTCAGACACGTCTAAGTGTTGAAGCCTTCGATCTTGCACACTCCTGCAGCAGAAATACTTCAATCCCTTTGCTCAGAATCGCAACTCTAAGTCTTTGTCTAGCCTGTGCACGCCTTGCACGGCTCTGGTGCCAAATCTGCACTGTTGAGAACTTAGAACAAAAGTTATCTCTATCTGAACCCTTCTGTCAACGCACTCCTTGCGGACGATTCAACTGCACTCCTTGCAGGAATTCTCTGGTTCAAGATAGAGAAACAATTGAAACTAACTCCTTGTTCTCACAGTCTTCAATTCAACCATGAAATCACATACACAGCACATAAAAGTAAATGTATGACAAGAAGCAAACATTCATAAGCATAATATCAACAATACACAGAGAATGACACAACCATGGAATTGAATCAAAGCTTTTCTATTAATTCAATATCTATACATGGGTGTTCTTCATACACTTCCCTGCATGCTCTTCTCTTTAGAATGCTCTCACTGATGCTTCATCATCATACAATGTACAAAGGAGGGTGTCTATATCCCGTTTCCCTCTCGATCTCTAAAGCTATCAAATCTAGAGTTAAATTCCTATCTAACTTTACATTAAATCTATTAAATGTCTCATCTACCTAAGGACGTGAGCTATCCGCTCAAGGTCCATTACAATATACAAAGTGTGCTTCATCAAATCAACACATTAATGTTTTGCACAACAGTTTCAAGGTGAAATCCAAAAAGAAATTTGCTGGCTTGTCCAGCTGTCTTTCTGCTTTCGCGCTGGCTCGCTTGACGTGGGCGATGCTCCTGCATCATACTCCCTCGCTTGAAAAAATTCATGGGCTCCTGTCCATGAGCTCCTGCACGGTCTGTCCATGCTTCTTTATCATCGCTTCGGTCTCCCAGTTGGCATCCTCCACTGGGTGATTCTTCCACTTGACCAAATACTCGAAGTATTCTTTTCTCCTGGTCTTTTTACCCACTCGCTTGTCCAGTATGCATTCCATCTGCGACTTCTCTACTACTGGTAATTGTTTCATCCACTGGACTATTAGCTCCTCTGTTCCAGTCTCTGCTTCTCCAGCCTTGTATGGATATAAGTCTGCGATATTGAATATCGGAGATATTCCGATGCCATCCGGCAACTCAATCTCATATGCATTTTCTCCGAATTTTCTCAAGACTCTGCAAGGTCCGATTTTCTTCATCTTGAGTTTATTGTATGTTCCCCTCGGAAACCTTTCTTTCCTTAAGTGTGCGAGAACCAGATCATCAACTTCAAACTGAAGTTGTCTCCAATGCTGATCTGCCCTGCGCTTATATTCCTGGTTTGAATTTTGTAGTCGCTGCTTCACCTGACTGTGAAGTTCTTGCATCACCTCAGCGAATTCTTCTGCACTAGCACTGCTAGTCGCAGTCTATTTTGAATCTCACAATTCAGAAACTCCCCTCGGCTGCATCCCATATACAACCTAAAATGGACTTTTTCCTGTACTCCGATTCACCGAATCGTTGTATGCAAACTCTGCCTGTGGAAATACATTGTCCCAGCTGCTATGGTGCTCTTTCACCAAGCTCCTTAATAAATCTCCCAGACTTCTGTTGACCACTTCCATCTGTCCATCCGTCTGAGGATGATAAGTAGAACTAAATGCCAGATTAGTTCCTAGCTTTTTCCATAAGGTCCTCCAAAAATGTCCTATAAATTTTGTATCCCTGTCCGAAACTATGCTTTTCGGTAATCCATGAAGTCTAACAATCTCCTTGAAAAACAAATTTGCGATGTGAGTCGCATCGTTGGTCTTCTGGCATGGTATGAAATGTGCCATTTTTGAAAACCTGTCCATGACCACAAAGATAAAATCAACTCTTCTTTGTGTCCTCGGCAATCCCAATACAAAATCCATGCTTATCGCTTCCCATGGCCTCTCTGGTATGGGCAATGGCTGATAAAAACCTGCATTCTGCTTTCTTCCTTTCGAATGTTGACAAATCCGACATCTGTCAACAAAACGCTTGACCTCTGAGCGCATCCCCGGCCAAAAATATGATTCTCTCAGCTTCGCGAATGTCTTTTCATGGCCAAAATGTCCTTCTAAACCACCGTTGTGCTTCTCCTTCAACAGGTTCTCCCTCATGGAGCAATTTAGAATACACAGTTGATTGCCTCTGAACAGCAATCCTTCTTGGATCATGTAATCTATCCAAGGACTCCGATCTCTGAGAACTGGATTCTCAACTGCTTCATACGCCTCTCCAAAATCTGCATCTCCTGCATACATGTCCCTGAGATTCTCAAAACCCAAAGTCTTGACTCGGAACTCCTGCAATAGCAAACATTTCCTGCTCAAAGCATCAGCCACTTTGTTAGCAGTACCTGAAATGTGTTTAATTACAAACGTAAAATTCTGCATATACTCTACCCATTTTGCATGTTTCTGATTCAACTTCTCCTATTGAGTCACAAACTGTAATGCATGATTATCACTATACAAAACAAATTCCTTCGGGATCAAGTAATGCCTCCACTTCTTTAATGCCTGTATGATAGCATAGAATTCTTTATCATATGTGGAGTATTTCAGCTTCACCTCATCCAATTTCTCACTGAAATATGCAACTGGCTTGTCGTCCTGACTCAAGACCGCTCCTATGGCATACCCACTTGCATCACATTTCACCTGAAATGTCTTCTGAAAATCTGGCAACACCAACACTAGTTGCTCTATGATCTTCCGCTTCAACAGATTGAAGCTCTTCTCAGCCTTGGCTATCCAATGAAAAAATTTATGTCGCTTCTTCACTGTGTCCATCATCGCTGCACTAATCCCACTGAAATTTCTGATGAACTTTCTGTAGAAACTAGCCAAACCATGGAAACTCCTCACCTCAAAAATATTTCTCGGTGATGGCCAATTCTTGATCACTTCCACCTTATCTAGATCCATCCTCAACTCATTAGCCGAAATAACAAAACCCAAGTAAATGAGTTGTGTCTACATAAATGATGACTTCTTCATGTTGATCAATAGCTTCTCCTGTTGTAGCTTCCTCATCACAATGGCCAAATGCTTCAAATGTTCAGCCTCTGATTTATTGTAAATCAGTATGTCGTCCAAATAAACAATGACGAACTTTCTGATGAACTCTCTCAGGACTTCATTCATCAACCTCATAAAAGTACTTGGTGCATTCGTCAAGCCAAACGGCATGACTAGCCATTCATATAGTCCTTCGTTGGTTTTGAAGGTTGTCTTCCATTCATCGCCTTCCCTCATGCGAATTTGGTGATATCCTCTTTTCAAATCTATCTTTGAAAAATAATTTTCCCCACTCAGGCAATCCATCAGATCATCCATCCTCGGCAGTGGAAACCTATATCTAATGGTTATTTTGTTGATCGCCCTTGAATCGGTGCACATCCTCCAGCCTCCGTCTTTCTTCAGACTGAGTACTGTCGAAACAGCACATGGACTCAAGCTCTCCCTGACCAACCCTTTGTCCATCAAATCCTGGACCTACTTCTTAACCTCTTCATTTTCTTGCGGCGTCAACCTGTACGTGGCTTTATTTGGCAAACTTGCTCCTGGTATGAGGTTTATGTGATGACTCACACTTCTCACTGGTGGCAACGAATGAGGTAATTCATCCACTATGATGTCAGCGAACTCCTCCAGCAATTCCTGAATCTCATCTAGCAAATCATCCACTCTTGTGCTAGTCAAAACAATCCTCGGTTTTCTGACAACAAAGAATTGTGGATCTTCTTTCTTCTCCATTTCTGAAAGAAGCTTTTTCCCACTCATGAGAAGTATTGTGTTGTTAACTTCCGGCTTCACCTCTTTATCCTTTATCGGAAGCAACGTATGGGTTCTCCCATTCTTTTCTAGAGTATATGTGTTCATTCTCCCATCATGAATCACATTTATGTCATATTGCCATGGTCTACCCAGCAATAGGTGACATACGTCCATGGGAATAACATCACACAAAATTTTATCATTATACCCACCTATTTTAAATTCAACCAAACATTGTTTGGTGACACTCACCTGATGTCCCTTCTGTAGCCACGAGACTTTGTATGGACTCGAGTGATCAGTTGTCTCCAGCTCCATCTTTTCTACCATCTCGGTTGAAATGAGATTATATGTGCTACCGCTGTCCACAATGACCTTGCACTTCCTGTCTTTGGTCTTGCAAGTTGTTCTGAACAGTCTGGTCCTTTGCACTGAGCTTTCCATCTCCTTCTCAGGTGTCAAAAGGACTTTATGCATCCCAAGCGATCTTCCACTTTCTGCATCTTCTGTCTCACCATCATGCCTCTACGCTTCTGTGATGTGAGCTTCTCCTACATCCTTCTTTTTCTCTGGACACTCATAGGATTTGTGCCCATTCTTCCCACATGTGAAACATGTGATAACTCCTCCTCTTCCTCTACCTCGACCTCTAGTATGAGGAAGAGTGTTTGCATCAACATAATCCCCTCGTTGATCAATCTGCTTCCCTCTCTGCTCAACATATGGCTGCCTCTGTGAGGTCCCACCTCTTTTAACCTTACCCTGAGGTTTCTTCCATTCCTCCTTGGGCTTCTGGAATTTTTCCTGGGCAACCGATTTACCCTTGGGCTGACTTCTGCCTTGCCCTCGCTGTCCTTGCTTTCGGCTCAACTTCTCTTCATCTTTTAAAGCCATCTGATAAGCATCCTCCACCGTCTTGATGGTAACCATGCTTAATTCATCCTGAATGTCGTATCTCAGACCATTCAGATATCTGGCAACCTTCTCATCATCACTCTCCCGATGACCTGCTCTGATGTTCAGTCAATAGAATTCTTCAGTATATTCCTTGACTGTCATCAGCTTATGTCTCAGGTTCTGCATTCACCTGAACAGAGTAATTTGATAATCCCTTGGGATGAACTTCGGCTTCATCTTCGTGATCATTCGATCCCAGCTTTTTATCTTCTTCTTGCCTTTGCAGCATCTATCAGCTTGTAGCTCATCCCACCATAATGTTGCATGTCCTTTCAAGCGCGTAACTGCATGCTTGACTTTCTTATCTTCTTCCACATCTTCATAATCGAAGTATGTGTCAAGAGCTCTTATCCAATATAATAGCTCCTCTGCATCCAGATTTCCCTCATAGACTGAAATATCCATTTTCGCCTTTGCACCCATCCTTGCGATGGCTTTGATCAACCACTCGGTTGATGCATCTTCTGCTATGACCTCTCCTTCATCATGTCCAGCTTCCTCTTCAACTTCGGAATCACTAAGATCCCCTGCACCAACTCCGCGTCTTTGAGTTGTCTCCATCTCCTCGAGCCTTGCTCGGAGATCTCTCATCTGTCGTTCCATTTCTGGATTTCCTGTTGGCCTACCTCTTCTTCGCACCTCCCTATATTCTGGGTCTGGTGACTGCCTTTCTCTCCTGGGCGGCATGGTGTGATCCTCTTCTTCTCTGCTATAGAAAGAAAAGAAATCCCACTCCGATGCCACTTTGACGCAAGGTGCACGAGCTATCTCCTCTGATAACTCCTCGCCCTCGCTCACAGGACCTTTCTTTCCCTCTCAACCTGAAGAATGTAAATGTTCTTCTATTCCCTTATCGAAATGTCTACCCACAGATTCTTCCTTTTTCGATCCCCTTCTCTATACTCGGAGGATCAGAACTTCATGCTCTGCGAATTCACTATCAATTCTTTAGGTCTTCAAACCCCCGAGACCCGATGCGCCAGTCAACCACTGACTTTATTCCTCCGTTGTCGGGATTTCGCTCTATCGCACCTCGCAACTCCAAACAATTGGATTTCCAACCTCCAATACGCGATAAGCCGAGATGCCAAAATTGCGGTCTCGCTCCCTCGCGACTTCGCCACTCGCGGGATCAATTACTTCCTCCCTCGACTCCCAAGGCCCGAGACACCGATATTCGGAGTATCACTACCTCACGACTTCGCTACTCGCGATGTCAATTACTTTCCCTGTTGACTCCTGAGGCCCAAGACACTGAACCTCCGATAGTTACGCCACCTGTCTTCCACTATCACCTATGGCCCACACTACTTACATGGCTGTCAGAAGGTCGCACCTCGCACTCTCACGACTTCCGTTGCGTAAAATTGGAGTTTTACCTCATGAACTCCCGATATGCCGATCCATGAGTAGAACCCATGCTCCTCGTGATCCTGATCAACAGCTCCTACCCTTCCGAGCTTTGAACTTCTTTCGCTCCTGCACTGTAGCCTTCTTGCACCTCCGCAAGATCCAATGGCCCTTGGAGCTTCACGAAATCTCCTTGGAGAAATTTGTCCATCCATTTCTTCCTCGTTCAATCCACGAAACGACGAGCCGTTCTTCCACAGAACTCATCACCCTGCGCTCAAACCTGCGACGTCCCTTGCAACCTTCAAGGCACAAGTTTGTTTATCCCATCCTTCGACGACTCGAAGGTCTATCCTTCCTGAGCTTTTCTCCCAGCTTTCGAGTTCCTTCAGGAAAATCCTTGCACGCACTCCTTGCGGCAAATCTTCAGACACGGCTAAGTGTTGAAGCCTTCGATCCTGCGCACTCCTGCAGCAGAAATCCTTCAATCCCTTTGCTCAGAATCACAACTCTGAGTCTTTGTCTAGCCTTCGCACACCTTGCATGGCTCCGGTGCCAAATCTGCACTGTTGAGAACTTAGAACAAAATTTATCTCTATCTGAACCCTTCTGTCAACGCACTCCTTGCGGACGATTCAACTGCACTCCTTGCAGGAATTCTCTGGTTCAAGATAGAGAAACAATTGAAAATAACTCCTTGTTCTCACAGTCTTCAATTCAACCATGAAATCACATACACAGCACATAAAAGCAAATGTATGACAAGAAGCAAACATTCATAAGCATAATATCAACAATACATAGAGAATGACACAACCATGGAATTGAATCAAAGCTTTTCTATTAATTCAATATCTGTACATGGGTGTTCTTCATACACTTCCTTGCATGCTCTTCTCTTCAGAATGCTCTCAATGATGCTTCATCATCATACAATGTACAAAGGAGGGTGTTTATATCCTGTTTCCCTCTCGAGCTCTAAAGCTATCAAATCTAGAGTTAAATTCCTATCTAACTTTACATTAAATCTATTAAATGCCTCATCTACCTAAGGACATGAGCTATCCGCTCAAGGTCCATTACAATATACAAAGTGTGCTTCATCAAATCAACACATTAATGTTTTGCGCAACAGTTTCAAGGTGAAATCCAAAAAGAAATTTGTTGGCTTGTCCAGCTGTCTTTCTGCTTTCGCGTTGGCTCGCTTGACGTGGGTGATGCTCCTGCATCAGAGGTTAATGACGATTGTCAAGGAATTTTCGACCTTTTAAAGAAAGCTTCATTGAACATTAGAAGAAACAACTGTCCAGGGTTGTTAGGAGAAATTAACATTGTTAAGCATCAGTTAAGATTCAAGGAGGATATGGAAGAAATTCAGGTAGAGATCCCACAAATAAAGGTAATCAATGTCACTCAAATCGACAAATGGATAGTGATACTGAACTTAAAGTTACAAACTATTAAGTTCACAAGAAAGATAATCGAAGACCGTCTGCCTGAACTACAGAGAAAGTTCTTCCTATTTGAGGCAAAAGATATTCCAGAAGCTCCAAGAGTTTTGGTGCAGTTCCTGGAAAAATGTATTCGCTGTCTTAAAACAGAAGAAGGAAGTTCATCAACGCAGACATGAAATATTGTTATGCATATTTTCATCATTGAAATAATAAAGCAGTTAAAATAGAAATGTAAACGGTTCAACATTGCTCATTCATGTAACCGTTAGTCTTCAGAAGTTAGTTAATCACCAACGGGAAAAATGTTTGGTGATCATGTATAAATATAATTTCACAAGACTGAGAAAAGGCTTTTGGGTTTTTTGGGAAGCCGATTGTATTAGAAGTTTTCCAACTTACAATGATATAGATAATGCAGAACAGATTCTGAATTCTGTCAACTTGAAGCTATGTGTTCCTTTACTATATTCTCGATATCTTTCAACATCTTTCTTTCCATGTCTTTCTAATGAATGATCAGCTATAGTTTAATTCAAAATTCTACTGTAGTTTGATTTTATTTGATTATCCGATCATTTACAGTTTTTCCTCTGTGATTGCTATCAGTAGTTTCAAGACCTATAGGTCATTTGGATGGTTATATTTATTACTTCATTAGAAATCTCATTTTTCTCTCCTTCTTCTGTTATAATATGAGATTCTTTCATGATTAAAGCCTTATAGTTTTCAGCAACATTACTTTTGTTATTATTTTACTATTCTCAAATTGTTTCAAGTACAGGAAACGGCTTCTACTGTTATTGTGTTATTATTTTGAGTTTCAAAGCTCTTTTTCTATTTCATCCCTCAAAACTGAAGCAACAAATCTTAAAACATTTTAATTCAATAAAATTTTACTCCCCATGACTGTCCCAAGTAATAGACAGCCTAACATAGAACCTAGCCTACAAGATCAAACTAGCATTGCTTTAAACTTAGTTAATACTATCCTGCAAACAGCAACTACCCGAGTCGAATTAGAACGCTCATGGGCAATTATTGAGAGAGAAATCAGCATCCAAGAACAATGGGAAGCTAGACAGAGACAGTTGAGAAACCAACTCTGATTTACCCTTCGCAATTGATTCTTACTCCTTAATTCTCTTTATCTTTTCGGATGCCTGGACGATATACTTTACAGCCTTAAAGTATAAACTCAGAAACAACATCTTTTTGGCGCCATTGCCGGGGAATGAAGAAATGAAACTTTTCCCTAGGAAGAATGACATTGACACTTTCTTTCTTTGATAGTGAACAAAGATAGAAAACCTTCTAAGGCTACCTTTATTTTTCACTTGGCGACTCCACGACAAGTAAACTAGCTATTAGCCGAAAGAACACCAGAAAGAACCCAGATGACAAGCAGACCTCGCTAGTCTCTGATCTGGAAAAGATTTTAAAATCACGAAGATCCCTTAGACAAATCATTTCACCCATACATACTATTTGTCAATATGATTTTACGCAGTTGAACGTTAAGGAAACATTTGAGAGATCTGTCTCACTTCCTCTTTCAAACGATACGTTCTTTTTTCCTGAAGTATATACCCCAAACTTCTGTGAGCCTTCTCCTCACACACTCTGAGCTTCAGCCTCAAATTCATCAATGGCTACACATGGAGGCGCAAGAGCTGGGGGCGATGCCCCGGGAGGACCAGCAGGCGGCCAAGCACCGCTTCCTGGAATATTTGCTAAGGTAGCTGCTAGATATGCCCCCCTTGTCCTTCCAGTTCCCCTACATGACCTTCCCGAAAATTATATGAAAAGCCTTCCCAAATTTACAGGGGAAGGAGATTTAATCGCTCAAGAACACATAAATTTCTTTGACCAATTTGTCGACATCCTTGGAATCGAACATGAACATGTATATTCTAGACTCCTCGTTCAGACTTTCGAAGGACAGGTGAGGACCTGGTTCCGAGCCTTAGCAGGAGGATCTCTAAGATCTTACGAAGAACTTGAAAACACTTTTATCAGACAACGGGGGGAGAGGAGGGACCACCTCTATTACCTAACTGAATTCGGATCCCTTAGAAAGAAAAACTCAGAATCAGTTCTCGAGTTCACTTAAAGGTTTAACAAGTTGTATAATAAAATCCCGGTCGAGGTCAAACCTTCTCAACCTGCAGCAAAGGTGACTTTCGTTGGAGCCTTTGATCCTGATTTCGCTCTATTATTGAGAGAAAGGAGATCAACAGATCTCACGAAAATGTAATATGATGCTCTAGAAATCGAATCGAACATGATGGAAATAGGGAAGTTAAAAGAAAAAATAGAAACCGGGAACAAAGAAAATAGGAAATTCAAAGAACAAGGTGGATCCTCAGGATCGGGGAAATCCTCGGGAGATAAAATAGA
>ML807065.1:218134-235632 GCA_009831015.1 Picea engelmannii | reverse complement strand
TATAAAAGGTAGAGGAGAGTGATATTTTAATGTTGATTTATTTAATTCCCTATAATCTACACAAACACACCTTTTACCATTTTTATTAGGAACAATAACTAATTGAGATACCCATTCGATGTGAGAAATTGGATATATAAAATTGATATTTAGTAATTTACGTAGCTAGTCTTTCTCAATTTCTTTCAAGAGTGGATTGATTTGTCATTGGGGTTGTCTAATAGGTCTGGAATTATCATCTATGTAAATATTATGAATGCATGTGTTAGGGTGAATTCCATGCATGTCATTATATTCCCATGCAAATGCTCCATAATGTTTTTGTAATATTTCAATCAATTGCTCTTTTTGAATTTCTTCAAGTTTAGAATTGATATTAAAAGTTTTTCCTTGAAATATTTCAATAGCCTCATTATTTGATCCTAATGTGGATGCACCAGAAGACATTGACTATGAGAAAGTTGAAAAAGTATCCATAATACAACTTTATTGAAAATATTTATTCAAGATATTTTTACGATATAAAACTTGCCCCCCATGATATTGAGTAAAATCATAATTATTAATAAAATTGATGATTTTATTTTCCTCAATATCAATCTTGAAATTCATAATTTGATTAATATTTAAAATGGGTTGCATTGTTTCCTCATTATCATTTGTTTCTTGAAAGAATTGTGTAAATTCAAATTCAGTTAAATAGAAGGTGGATATAGATTAAATTTATTTACTAAATACCCATGAACAATTGTCATATCGCTTGATTGACAAATGATGAATACATCGATTGTAGCTAACCAAGGTCTTCCTAACATAAAGGGGTGTCCCCCCAAGTTAGATTTTGGTTGTAACACCATGAAATCTACAAGGTATTCCCATGAATCCAAGGAGACTATTATATTTGTTATACTCTGTTGTCACTGATGTCAGAGGATTGATGTCAAAGGGTTGATGCCAAGTATTTTCATAGTGATGTCTTGTAATTGATGTCAAGGTTGATGTAAAAGGGAGTTGTATAATTGATTTTAGGTCATGGTTGATAGGAAGTACCAAATTGATTAAATCCAAAGTGGTCCCCTTATGGTGCAATCCCTAATGAGAAGATGCTCTTGGATAAAGTTCTCAAAGTGGTCCCTGTTATCCCCTACCCTAGGGATAATTAAGGAGATCATGTATCGAGGCCAACAGGTTCTAGCCATGGAGTGCCGTGAGCCAGAAGACTTAAGAATGGCCCCAAAGGGCCCCTCTTTTCTTCAGTGCAACCTATTTATCATCAACAACAATGTCCATCCCACTAGCGTTGACCTAAAGTATTAGTAATTCTTGCTCCATGAGGTAATGAGTCTGGGTATAATGGTATGTGTCACTCTTATTCTTGAAGAACTTGAATATGTTGCATTGAATTCTCCTTCATTTCATAACATTTTCTTGGAAAGTATGCTCTTTGACTTGTTCATACCTGGAAGGGTGACATGGTTCCCTAGTAAGTTGATCTCCCTTTAGGATGGGTTGCCACTGGGTGGTTCTATGAAAGGTCATCATCCCTTCCCTCCATACATACCACTTTCCATCTTTATTCCTCTCATTTTCCCCTACCTTTGTTTGGGCATTGGGATTTTCCATGCTAGGAAGGGTTGTACCTTGCCTTGGAAGAAGGGGCTAAAGGCCCAGGGGGTAAAAGTAGCTAGAAAGAGTTAAAAGCCAAAGAATAAAACTTTGAGATACTTTGCCAAGGGATTCCCAAGAAAGAAGTAAAAGGATTATCAGTAAGAAAAGGGAAGCTATAAGATAATAAACACTCAAGGTATTAGTTGGTGGATGGGAGCTCTCATCATGAGTTGACCTATTATCACCATTGGCATGTAGCGGTATGAAACTACCATCTATCTGGTCACCAAAATAGGGTAGTGGATCTTGGTGGAAGAGCCAAGAGAAAGGAGGTCTCACCATGAGCCAACCTTCTCATCTTTGATAAATTCTTGTGGATAACGCTGTCACCTATGGTCACCAAGCTAGGACAATGTCCCTTAACTTTTCCCTTGAAGCATAAAAGAAAAAGATAAAAAGCAATGAAGCTAAGAATAAAAGGCAATGAATGGGATAGGAAACAATGAAATCCATGAAAAGGTGTAGCTCACCCTCTACAAAGGCACCACAGGTAAGATTTACATTTCCCTGTTATCACTGCACCCCATGCCTAAACACTACCCCATGCCACCTCATAAACTTACATGACCTAGATTGGTTCTCACCTGGGAAACACCCCAAACTTAAGGAGGATTATCCCAATAGGACACCCTAAGACCTTCTCCAAACCTGACTTGTTAAATTGCATAATGTCTTTGAGCATTTGTCTAGGTAAAGGGGGGTTGATGCACATGTTTGGGTAATTTAATTATTGTATTTGATTTACTTATTATGATCCCTGTGACTTATGAACCCCTGGAGGGCACACTTGTTGTTTCAGCAAGATTGCCCAATGGACAAGTACATGTGGGGGAATGATTAGCTCAAACCTCCATGTAGGGGCTGAAGGCCCATAGATGGATGTTGTAACCCCAACCAGGGGAAAGAAGACATTAGGGTTTTGCACCAGGAAGAAAGAAGGATGTTGTCGTTGGAGACACTCTGACAGAACTAGACCCATGGGGATATTGCTCTTCCACCTGGATGTTGACCTTTGAGATCCCATGATGTCACCATCATGACCCTAAACGTCATCCAAAGCTAGGGTTTTCACATTGAGGCTAGTTGTGAGCTAGTTGGCATTTGTGGGCATCATCTAGGGCCTTTGGAGGCCAAACATTCGACTTTTGGAGCCCAACGTTCCACTTTTGGGGCTCAACGTCACCCTAGAAGGGCTCAACGGTCACCCTAGAAGGGAATGACATCACTCTTGGAGATGATTTTAGGGGTTAATTATTTTATTTATGTAAGAAACTGGATTTTGATGTAATTAGGCCAGGTCGACCTTTATTTGGCTTAAAATTAATTAAAGGTCATTAGTACTATATAAATAGAGAGAAAGTACTCTCATTTTTTCATCATCACTCATGACACACTAAGTGTGGTCTGAAATTTGTGCCCTTTTTGGGAGTTATTAGCTGAAATAGGGAGGAGCACTTGTCTTGGAGGATAAATTTTGCAACTTGGATCATTTCTTGGTGAAGTTACTTGGAAATATAGGGTTTTATTGCTTGATTATTCTTGGTGAAGTAAGTAAATATGCAATTCTTCATTTCAATTTAATGGTTATGGTATATTTTCTTATTCGTGTTAAATATTATGAAATTGTTTGCTTGACAAACCCTAGGAGTAAAGGACTTAGATTACTACTTCTTTGCTCTTCATTTTCTAGACTTTACTAAGGTGATTTTGACTAGATAAACTTCTAGAGCCCTAAATACTAGCACTTTAGAAACCTTTATCTAGTCATTGTTGCTATTAATACCCTTTAATAATCTAAGGAAGGAAGATTTGCTAGGGCCTAAAATTGCTTACTCTCTAGTAAATTTGTCTTCAGGGTTTGGATGTTTGACGCCTTGAAGTGCCAAATCCTCCTCCATCTACCTCTTCTCCTTAGATAAGTATAATCATTGCTGCTGCTACCTCCAAGTAAAAATTGTCACCTATTGACTCCATTACCCATAAAGGCACTATTCTACTCACTGTAGTGAATGATTGATCAAAAAAACACTCAAACCTTCTTCCTTGAGGATTTTGCCAACTTATACTAACCCTAAACTAGAGTAATTCACCAACTAACTTGTTGCTGTTGCAAATCATTTCTACATCCATACTAATTCATACTAATTTTATGCATACATCTACATAACTTGCACCTAACTTATTTAGAAATTGCTTGTGAGAATTGCCAAATAATCTACTAGGTTAATGCTAAGTTTATATGGTGTATCCTTGCAATTTTGAGCACTATAACTTGCTTTTGTTACAAAATATTGCTACATCTATCTAACTGCAGCAAATTCTCTACAAAATTAACATTTAAGACTAGCCAGGCATTGCCAAATTTGCTTGTGAGAATTAATTATCATTTTTCCTAGTTAAAGATATATTTTCTTGTCTTTTTCAAGCAATCTCAAGGCATATTTTTTGCAGTTGTTAAAAAATACTTATTTCTGCCGTGAACTGCTACATTGCTATAATTTTATATCAGCTAGCCTATTTTTGAAGGTTCATGGTCTTAAGAAGCACTAACGTCATTTTTTGTACTTGAAATTGCCATATTTTCTTTGTTGTCTTGTTCTGGGAAAGAACACTCCATTTTTACCATTGCTTCATCCCTTAAAGACCTTAAAAACCTTTTGACTAGAGTGACCAGTGAGAGGGGGATTTTCTTGCATCCCTGCCTTACTCTAATCATCCCTTTAGGTCATCGGTGACATCTCCCTTGGGAAAAATTTGATATACTCCTAAATAGAAAGAGGTTTCCTATTAAGGTGAAAGTGATAGGTCACCCCCTGTTATGCCAATCTTGCATTCACTTGCCTTGGGCTTTGGGCAAGTACATATTGTGCGATAACAATCCCCTTATGGTGAAATCCCTCATGAGAAGATGATCTTGGATAAAGTTCTAAAAGTGGTCCTCTTATGGTGAAATCCCTCATAAGAAAATGGTTTATAAAGTCCAAATGGTTAAGTGGTTGAGTAATCCTAGCAATGTGGTTAAGGAACCCAAGTTTGGTTGAGGAATAATGTAATGAATATCAATGAATTAGCATGTGTGACTATTCTATATGGATAGTACATGTTGTGCCATTTCCGGTGATATGTGGTATGTCACGTAATTCCTCGCGGTTGAGGAGATATGGTTTAGTGAAGTTGGAGAACCCTCGTGAGTTATCTAGAAGCCCCTAAAAGGTCAAATAAGTCAATTTATTCTAGAATCTCATAGAATAAGTTTACTAGTCAAAGTGGTTGTAATCATGGATTAATTTGTTGCAAAAAACAATAACTAAAAATTAGTTGCAACTAGAAGTGGTGAGATTACTATTTGTGGATAAAGTGGTTGTAAGTGGACAAAGTAGTTAGAAGTGGGTCAGCCCTAAAAGAAGGAAGTTGGTTAGAAGATAACCTGTAGAGAAAGCTACTTGGAGAGTATAAATAAGAGAGAAAAGGTCTCTTACGAGTATGATTTTTGAACATAATTGAATATCTATTTTTGAAAGGTTATTTGGGTAGGTATTATTGATAGTGAAAATTTGCAACAAAAAAATCACGATAGAAAAACCACGACAGAAAAATTGCGACAACAGAATTGCAGTAGTAAAATTGCGGTAGCAGAATCACGTCAACAAAAACACGGCAACAGAATCGTGACAACAAAACTGTGACAATAGAATTGTGGTAGCAGAACTGTGACAGTAGAATCATGACAACAAAACCAAGGTAGTAGAACCATGACAACAAAATCACGATAGGAAAACCATGGTAGTAGAATCGCGACAGTAGAACCATGACCGTAGAATTATGATAGCATAATCGTGTAAACATAATTGCAGAAACAAAATTGTGGCAACAGAATCACGACTACAGAAAATAGATCTGTGATAGATCCACAACTACAAGAAGAAAAAGGTATGGTTTTCATATTTATAGTGTTGAGCCTATGAATTTGGTTGAGGGTTTGGCTTGTAAATCTGTTGGATGCCCTCTTGGAAGTTTAGGGCTTGCTATAGAGTTGAACTGAGGCATATCTACTGAAGTTTAGTATTGGTTCATAGATGGTTATATTGGCATAATATTTAATTCATGGTTGGAGTCTATTTATGAGAGATATGGCACATCTTGTTTGAGGTATGTTTTGTGAGCTAGGGTTTATCTCTTGAGATTGTATTGGTTGTTTAGTATTGTTGTATATATCAGATTTGTTGAGGGATACAGTTGGTATTTAGAATATGGTCTTCATGTTGTGTATTTCTATTGTGATCATGAGTATGAGATCCATGAGATCAGATATGATTTGATAGAGGAGATAGGTTGATGTGACATGTTAGGTTGTGCATAATTGATGCACTTGTGATGGTACAGGTTGTGTGAGGGATTGATGTACATGGTTGATAATACAAGTTGATTGGTACATATTGTGACAGGTTATTGGTACAAGTTGACAGTGACAATGGTTGATTCAGTGATGGAGACAAATACAACAACAATTGTAGATTCTTTGTGTTCATTATGGTGATGGTTTAATGTCTCTATTATTGAAGAATGGCATTGTTATATGAAAGTAGCTAATTGTGAATGAATAATAATATTTGATGTGGTTGCTAACCATTTTTTTAAAGAAGTGTAAAAAGATCCCTACACTGATTCAACCCCCCCTCTCAGTGTGGTCGGTGTGTACAAACATATCTTCTAATACACCTTTTGGTTTTATTGTTGATCTATCTACTAATTGAAAAATTGTGGTTGTATTATGAAGATTAGACAACTGTATTTTATCCATGGTATCTTTTGTCATTACATTGATTGTTGCTCCTAAATCTATTAGTGTGTTTGTCATTGCAATATTATTAATGTGTATTTTTACAATGGGACTGCGAGGATCTTCATATTTTTGGATATAAATTTTACTTGACATAAAATTTGCTAATCTACCCATTACTTGCATTGTTTGTGGATCCTTCTTTTTGATACAAAAATTCTTCAATTCATCTAATAAATCATATCCCATTTTAGTAATTTGTTTTTATAATACTAACCTTTCTAGGAAAGGTGGAGAACTAGATCACTGATGTTGATTTATATGAGATGAATATGTTTGATTCATTGAATTAGTACTGCTATTGTTGTCTATTTGGTTAGGAGTTTCCTCCTCTAAAGGTTCTTCAACAAAAATAGTTTCATTTTGATGCAATACTTTCCCTGGTCTAAGATTAATATCATTTACACCAAGAGAAGTAATCATATAGGTGGGAAACTTATGTATCTTAGCATTGTAAGTGGGCCGTGCTACCTTATTATTAGGGTTAGCAACGGGTTTTGCAGATAGTTGGGTTGGTTTTGGAGGTTGGTTTGATGGTAATTGAAATTTCTATGGTTGTGAAGTTTGTGGTTGTGATGACTAATTAAAATATGGTTGTGGGGGATATTGGTTTTGTAAAGGGTATTGGGTGTATTTTTGCTGCATAGGATAAGATTGGGGAGGCATGGTTCCATAGGAATATCCTCACCAACCTTGTTTCCAAGGGTTGTTTTGGACTTGTTATGTTTCCCATGCTTTCTAGGGCATATGATCCAATTGTGTTGGGGATATTGTTGTGAAAAATATGGATTAAATTGCTGAGAGGAGTCTTGAGATATAACTGGATTCCTTAACTATTAGGGTCTCTTTTGTGCAACAAAACATAACTTCTCTATAGCTCCTTGAGTTTCTTGATAGGATTCTTTGAGTCACAGAAAAGAAGGACAATTCTTTGTATCATGATTTCTTGAACATATTCCACAATGATCAATGTTATCCAAGGTACATTCTTTTAAAGTGTGTCCCATTTTACATTTTGGACAAAAAATAGTTAATGTTTCATCCTCTAATTCTTTCTTTTGCTTAATTTTTAATGTATCTAACTGAGAACCAAGAGTATTGAGAATGCTTGTTTTAAAATTGTCTAATAAATTGCCAATTTTTTCCCTACTTACCCCTCCAATGGACGATTTGTTGACTCTAGAGATATAATCCCTAGGTCCCTTGCCATATTTGGACTTACCTTGAGAGATATGCTTGCATAAGCCACAAATTTACAGATAGGTTAGGTGGGAAATATATCCTTTAACCGTTAAATTAAATACATCAATCCATTCATCTCTAATTCCTCTAAGTAAAATGACTTTCAAAGTATCTAAAGCTAGATGATTTCGTTTTGCTCGTTTAACAATATAATGAAATCTCTCTAGATAATCTTCAAGGATTTATTCTTCTTTTTGTGTCATTTTAAACATTTATCCTCTCATTTCTCTATTTGTACAATAATCATTATATTTTTCAAGGAATGTTTTCCTCATTTCATCCCATGTTTTTATGGCATTTGTTCCTAAACCCATAAACCAACATAATGCAACAACCTTGAGTGTAGCTGGGAAAAAATTCAATTTTTGAGCATCAGAAGAATAATCATAGCTGTGACATAACACATCAAATTCAAAAAGGAAATTTTCTGGATCTTTAGTTACCATACCATGAAAGTTAGGCAATGTGGAAGGTGGTATGTTCTTCATTTGGATGTGAACTGTTGGATCCAATCTTGGGAATCCAAATTCATTTTAAATGATGGATGTATTAGTTCCTTATTGTCTTTCTTCACATTCATGTTCTTATCCACCTCCATAGCCTCTTCCTTCTTCTCGATCACCTATTTCTCCTGACATATTGAAATATTCAAAATACACATAGACTTTAGAAGTAGCAGAGAGTTCTGGTTCTTCAATGGGGTTCTCAGGAAATTCCACTTTTGGTTGCCCACTAAGTAATTATTCTTCTTGATATTCAACTGGAATTATGATAGCTTGTTGTGAAGTGGATGGAAATTTTACTGTTTTAGAACTTCCTTCTCCAACCTTTCCTTTTCCTTTTGCTTGTGTAGTCACAATTCTTCATGTTCTTTCTCTACTTGTAGTTCTACCTACAGAAGGATTAGATGATGGTGTGGCTCTCACAATACCACATGATAGAGTGGGTGAAATGGTGTTGGGTGTACTTATACCACTAGTGAATATACCTCTATTATCCCTACATCTATTCATGCATCCTGATTATCATGATTTTAAAAATGAAAGAGAAAACTAAATTCCTTTTTACACTTCCTCGACAACAATGCCAAAAATTTTGGTCAATTATATTGATTGAGAATTATGTTGCATTTAATCATCAATTTGGGATTGTAAGAATGTGAAATTTAATGCAAAGTATATGTAGGTATTCTAGTTTCTTACCTATTTACTATAAATCAAGTTATCTACTAATTCATCAAAGAAATAAAACTTTTAACTATGAAATAAAATCAATATAGACTTGGTTTTAATAAATCTAAAAACCATCACTAGTAAAGTGAAACAAATGCACATGCTTATGGTTTTTAGAGGTTAACTAATGAGGTTCTATAATTGCAGTAGATTTGAATTAATGAGATGGTTTATATGAACAACCAACACTTGTGTTGATATACCAAACATAAATAAAAAATAACAAGATCAAAACACTTTTAATAAACTGCAAAAAAGAACAAACAAAAGATGAGCAACACAACCTTATACAAGGGGCCCTCTTGCATAAATTATACATTGTTGAAGCGATTCTATGAGTAAACTATCAAGTTAAAACCAATTTAAAGACTACTAATGAAATACACATGAATGATATCTCCTTCAAATAGAAACAACATATGCATTTGTACTTAAAATCACCAATAATTGTTACATAATCGAGAGCTAAGTTCAATGCTGAACCCATAGGAATTTATACATTTCAAAATAGAGTTTGGTTGAAACCCAAATTACAAGTTTTTAGAAGTAAACAATTACAACTCATATTTTTAGAAACAAAGAGGAAGGTGCTGCGATCCGCGTATGAGAAATTTATGGTTGCATGCATTAATTTCTCAAACGATATATCAATATCAAATCTCTGTGATCTCTGTAGACTCGATACACAACTCATGCTAACAAATCCATGCTCTGTCATACTCTGTCATGTGCTTTGACCTCATCTTTGAATTCAATCCATTGTTGAGTTGGAACTCATTGGATTGGACTTGATAGGTGGAGAAGCTAGAGGGTATGATTTTCCATCTCTAATTCTATTCTTGTTATATTATGCCTGTAACTACATGGACCTACAACTCAACTACATAACTAGGAACTGGCTATAGAATATTTCTATTTTTGTAGCTACCATAATTTAGAATGATTTTACAAAAATAATACACAAAAACATAAAAATAATGGACCTTTACCTCGTTTTCAAATTTTGTAGATCAAAACATGATTTCATATCCAAAATGATGGAAATGGTGGATACAATAGTGAATGTGGCAAGTATTTAGGATTATGATAAACAAGGTGAGTGACAAAAATGATGAAAAAAAGATTTATTCTATGGGCTCAACATGAACTAGTTTGATTGTTTGTGACACTCATTTCCTCCACTAAAACATATCATTCTTTAATTACTTTTAAAGATTTAATAATATGAAAAAGACAAAAAAATCAAATATTATAAAAAGAGAGAGGTGGGAAAGAATTAAGATCTATATTTTTGTTGGCATTTGTCCTTAGTCATGTCTCCCTTGATCAAAGAACCAAGTTTTGAGCCAGTCACTTAGTAAGTTGGGTTTAGTATGGCCTTCAGATGTCAAACCTTGATTTTTGAGTTTTATTACTCCTCTGGTTGGTTACTCTTCCAATCATTATTGAGATTTCGTCGATGCCTCCTACACCACAACATTATATCATTTTTCCAATTTGTGTCAAATGCTACCCAAGTCACTATTGTGTCATGATTATGTTCAATGGATTTTTATCTTAGTTATCCATTTCTTAGTTGTCTATTGACCATCGATGTTGGCCCTATTGGTTGCAAAAAGTTGTCTCACTATCAATAATATCTTTTATGTTTACTTGTTCTAGTGTGGATGGTCTCCATTGACCTCTTTCTAGAGATTCAACTCTTATCGAATATGCAACATTTCTCTAAGATTTTGACCTAGAATAACACCCTGGGATTATTTTCATCATTGGTAGGTTACCTTGTGATCAATAGATGAAATTCATAAATGGTCACTGACTGAGTGGTTTCCCTTGTGTTCGATGTCAAGACCTTTATTCACACATTGTGATTCATGCAATACCTTGGGTTCCATTTTAATCATTGGTGGAATTCCTCACCTCTGTTAATTATTTTCATTATTGGTTGTTACTTGGAGGTTCCTTGTCATGTGCTATTTCATCTCATGCATGTAGGAGATATACTCAGTGGTTTTTCCTTACAATTTTTGTTCGATTCCTTCCAAATAATTATCCTTCTGTTCACTTGTGTCAGATGATGGGGGATGCCTTAATATCCTTCTTCCAATGGATCTCTTCCCATCGAATTCGAAATATTTTCTCTGGGAATGTGATTTAAAGACTTCATAGTACCTTGGGGATTGCAGTCATTAGTGACAAGTTCCCTCACTATTGATAGTTGGAATACATTAGTGTCCCCTGATCAATATATTCTACAAGTGTTCACACTCAACAAATCTATTTTCACTTGCTAGAATGTACTAGGTACCTTGATACCCATTATCATTATCGATGGTTTGTATCACATTTTTTAATGTTATACATCAATGAATGGTAATCAATGAATTGATGCTCTCACATAATATTGGAGTCAAAATGGTATTTATAGAACACTATTCCTAAGCTAAAAATGTAAGCATCTGAACATTCTTACATCTAAGCTCCTGATGATTATCCCATTTGGGATCAAAACACGTTGAGCATACCTCATAAAAATGCATAGACCTTCACTTCATCTAATTAAATAGTGTCTCCCATGCTTGACATCAGATCATTTATTCACATGGAATAAACTTGTACCTTTGACATGTTTGGATTTGAAGACCTTGGGCCATTAGTAAAATCCTCTCGTTATTCTACTGCTCAAGTTACATAAGCCTATACCACTCACTTCTATGATATTGGTACCTTTGGGAGGATCATTTTTCCACTGAATTTCTCTAGTCATCCTCCTAATGTATCATTGAGACATATCTCCACTATGTATTCATTCGTGGCTATGATCTATCTGACATGGATCCACTGTGTATCTATTTCATGGCCATGCTTTCTAATTTTATATATACATGGATCCATTGTATTTTGTCGTGGCCATGATCACTACTTATATATGCTTCATGGATTCACATTGTATTTGATTTTGCATCCATTCTTATCCACACTTGAGAATGGGTATGCTCAGCTAGGGAAGAGAGTCATCCCATGCCTTGTATTTTGTTGTAGGTAATTCCCTGATCCAATTTTTGGTGGACTCTTCCCAATCCCACTCAACAACTTCCTCCACCAGATTGTAATGTATTTTTTCCATTAGGATCCCCTATAACCTCACACATTAGGGGGCATATGTTATATCATCTTTAGCCACTTCATTTTAGATAATATGCACTCTATTAACTAATGCATCCTTTACTTGAGTTTTGTTGATTGTTTCCTTTCCCGACTTTGCAAAATAATCCTCCTTTGCATATACTAGTTGGTTTCCTTCACAAACATGGTGAGTACTGTTGGAAAATTAGTTATCATTGATGTAAACTTTAGAATACATCTAGAAGATTATATAATTAATGGGTATAATTGAATAAGTCTCCAAATTGGCCCCCTTATGACATAGCTTTGAGCATGGCCCTCACGAGAAGATGCTTTGAAGAATTCTACAAGAAGCCCAAAGGTGTGGTCATGAAGCCCAAAGTTTGGGGAAAAAGAGGATGAAGGACATGGAATATGCATGAAAAACACTCCAAGATGGATAGTCCTCGTCATTCCATTTCTAATGGTAGGTGGTACATCATGTGGTTCCTCACGGTTAAGGAGATACACCCTCTTGAAGATGGAAGCCCCAAAGTATGCTTAAGAAACCCTAAATAGTTGTAACAAGAAGTGACAAGTTGGCCCCAAATTAATTAAAAGAAGAAAAGTTGTTTCAAACAAGAAGTGTTCCCCATTGGAACGAATATTAAAATAAATGTTAAGGATATTGTTGGTAAAGTCGGCCCCAATAGAATAATCATTAAAAAATTAAATTGAATTTTATTTGGGTCAAGTTGACCCTAAAAAGAGGGTGCCATTAATAGTATAAATAAGGCACATAAGAGTTCATTTGTCACATAAAATCAAGCTGTTTTTATCTGATGTGATCAAGGAGATCTGATGCGAATTTTAGAGGGAAGATGAAGTGAAGAAGGGAGAAATTTCAAGGGAGGATGAAGTCTTGAGATGATGTGTAATAAGGTATGTTATTTAAAGGTCATCTTACCATTTTTGCTATAATTTGTTTTCTAGAATGATTCATATAGAAAAAATTGGAGGCTATTGAGGAGACATATCACAATAATTGTAGTAGAATTTCAGCTTCTAGGTCTTTGTATTTTTGGAGATACACTCTTTGGAAGATAGGGTTTTTGACTAGTCCTAAAACTAGTCTCAAACATGTGTTCTAAGAAAATTAGTCATAAATTATTCATAGAGGATCCAAATTATGTGAGATAAATTACATTGGAAAGTGTACAATTCACAATATGTTGGGTGTGATTTTTAGAACTATATATCAAATATTCAGCGCGTGGCATGCTCTACAAGTTCACTCTCCATAATAGGCCATAATTAAGCAAGGTATACCATTTTAGATATAAATCCTTTTGAGGGATGATTCAAGGAGTTAAAATTAGAGGAATTGTATAGAATATATTGAAGAATATTGGGTATAAGTTTCAAACCTTTATTCATTACATGTACAAAGTTATTCTTGTTTAAAGTTAGGGTTTGTGACAAATCCAAAAACTAGTCCCATGATACTGAGGTAAAGTTTGATCAAGATGCTATTTTCTTGTTGCTAAAGATGAAGAAGGTATGAGTGTCTATGATTAGATGCATAAGGTCTATTACATAATTATAGGTATGTTTTATATGAATTTTGAACGTTATGTCTTGATGTTATGATGCATACTTGAGACATGTTTGGAGATTTGGGAATATGATTTGAGGCACATATTGGATGTATGGTATATGTTTGGTACATGGTTTGAGGCATATCAATTGAGGAATATTGTTGGTACATACCCTGGATATATTGTCATATATCTTTGGCACATTTTTGAGATACATGTCTTGATGATGTTATGGCACATGTTTGAGGCATACCTTGGTATATGGTGAGATATTATATTGGTGATATTGGGACATGATATATGTGAGTGGATCTAGTCTCGTTGATGGTGATTATCAATGGAAGTGATAAGTTTATGATGGTATATCCGTTATAGTGATAGTGGTAGTGACAGTGACAATGATAATGGCAGTGATAGTGAAAGTAGTAGTGACAGGTTAAGTCTACATTTATATTTTAGGGAAAAAGGAAGGGGAAAGGAAAATGGGTCATAGCCTCCCTCCGGTTGGAGCTGGAGAATAAAGGGAGTTGGAGATTCCTTCAGGTTGGAGCCTATAAATCAGGGGGTCGTATCCTCCTTTCAGTTGGAGATCGATAATTAAGAGAGTTGTAGCTTCCTTCAGGTTGGAGCCTCCTTCCAGTTGGTGCTTCCTATGAATGTAATCTTCTAAAATATAAGAAATCATTCTGTGGTTTTCTCCCATTTGGTTTTCCACGTAAAAATATCTTGTGCATTGTGTATGATGTGACATTGTTGAATGATATTGCTTATGGTTATATTCTTATGAAATATTAAATGAAGGCATAAGTGATAATTTTTTATGCTTACATATTCTAGTTAAGTGGTAAAAAAAGATTAATACTGATTCACCCCCCCTCTCAGTATTCCAACTATTAGTATCAGAGTGGGTCCTTCAGAAAACAATCTAATCACTTGAAGGAAGATGATGGAGTATGCTAAGATTGGAGCACCAATGTTTGCTGGTCAAAATCATTCCTTCTGGAATAAAAGGATGACAACCTTTCTACATGCACATCGATTCAATTTCTGACAATTAGTAGTTGATGGATATATGTCACTTGCCACCTCTCCAATAAACAAAGATGGAAAGAAACTCAGTGAAAAAAATTCAAAAGATAAAAACACTATTCTTGGTAGTCTAGGTGATTCAATATTTGTGAAGGTGATGCATTGTGACATTGCAAAGGATATTTGGGACAAACTTCAAAATATTTACGAAGGAGATGCCAAATTCAAAGAAGCGAAGCTTCAAACTTATAGAGGTAAATTTGAACAACTGAAGATGAAGGAAGATGAATATATTTCAACTTACTTTCTACAAGTTGATGACATAATAAATGATTTTAAAGGATTGAGAGCAGAAATTAAAGAACCAATGATTGTTCAAAATGTATTGAGGTCTCTTCCAATGATATTTGATTCTAAAGTCTCATCCCTAGAAGAAAGAGCATATCTTGCTACATTGAGAATGATTGAGTTACATAGAATCCTTACAACTTAGGAAATGTGAAAGGAGTAGGACAATCCATCTAGGAAGGAAGAAACTTTCAAAGCATCCAAGAAGACAAATAAGAACAAGAAAAATTCAAATCCAAGTTGCAATTGTAGTGATGATTCATATAAAGATGAAGAAATAGATCGCTTCGTAAGGAATTTGGAGAGAGAGGAACCAACAAGTACAAAGGTATGCTTCCCTTCAAATTCTTTAATTGTGGTAAAATTGGTCATTTTTCTTCTAAATTTCCTTATGATAAGAAGTGAGATAGTGATGAATATGAAGCTTCTTAGAAATAAAATAAATATGAAAAAGGAGACAAGAGAAGAAACAAAAATAAAATTTTCAAGAAAAGTCTCTACTCAAAAGAGGACAATTCCTCATGAGATGAGGATGATGATAGCAATAGTGACTTAGAAAATGTTCTCTTTATGGAGTTTGAAAATGATAAATAATATTATGAATAAGAAGGTGAGGTAGATCTTGAAGTAGAACTAATCAATGCCTTAAGTGAACTAAAAGAGAGAGGAAGAAAAACAAATAACTCAAGGAAGAATTACTCAAGCTAAAAGAGAGTTCTTGAAGTCCTAACTTTGAAGAAGATCAACAAATGATTATGAACCTAAAATTCCAAGTTGAATAAGATAGAAGGATTGAAGAAATACTCAAAATCCAGCTGGAAGAAAAGGAGAAAGAGATGTAGATATTAGAAACAAAAATAGTTTCACTAAGGAAGGAACTTCAAAAAATAGACTTGCAACAGAAAAACACTAAAATACTAAATGAAATCATTGGTGCTCAAAGGACATACTATGACAAGTATAGACTTGGATACGACCAAGTGTACACTAAGAAGGGTTCAAGTTGTATGACAAAAAAAAAGGAAGCAAAACAAAAGAGTTATGCATAAGTCATCAGAGGTTCCACCAAGAAGAAATAATGCATGATTTCAAATGAGAAGTCTCGGGAAATTGAGAGAATTCAAGAAGAATATTACAAAAGGATGACACCACCTAGAAGATCCATAATTCAAAATAAAAAACCAACCATGGAAATAAATCAAGGAGAAAACTACAAAAGAACAACACCATTCAGAAGATCTCCCAAGTACCAAACTATTTTTCTTGGTTTATGTTATTCTTGTAACAATTTTAGGCACAAAGCTATAAAATTCAAAGCTTATGCTAAGAACAGAGGAAACTATGAAGGCCACTCTAGAATTAATATTCTTAGAAAGCCTCATGAAGCATATAACATAAACTATAACAATTTTGGCTCATTAAATGATGAAAAATAATGTTACAAATGCAACAATTTTGGACACATGGCCAATGATTGTAGATTGACAGTTCCTCCAAGGGAACCAAAGCAAGATTTCAATAGTCATGTAAAATAACCATCAATAATTTGGATACAAAGTAGGATAAACTAAATGTTGAAGAATGTTCCATTAATCTACAAGACCAAAGTAGAAGAAGTGATTGGTACATTGACAATGGTTTTTCAAAGCATATGATAGGTGACAAGGACATGTTTGTGAACCTGAAGAAATAAATAGATGGATCAATTTTGTTTGACAATGATAACTCAACCAAAATTGTAGGGAAAGGCATAGTCAATCTTGGAAGCAAAGATGCCATGGCAGAAAATGTCCTACTTGTTGAAAATATGAAGCATAATCTACTACGTCTAAGTCAAATGTGTGATCATGGACATAAACTTCTATTTGACTCAAAGAAGTGTGAGATAAGGAGAAAAGGATTAGGAAAACTGGTGGCTACAACAATAAGGAATCCAAACAACATATACATTTTAAATGATATTGGAAAGGAAATATGTTACTTGGGAAAGGAAAATGAAAGTTCGATTTGGCACAGAAGAACAGGTCACATGAAATTTGACAATCTTGGCATGATCAGTAGAAAGGAATCGGTAAGAGAGATGCCAAAAATTTCAAAAACAACCAATACTATGTGAAACACTTCCAACATGGAAAACAAACAAGAATTGAGTTCAGATTGAAGGAATACTCTACAACAAAACCATTTGAAATTGTGCACATTGATCTATGTGGACCGATGAGAACACAATAAATGAATGGTGAACAATACTTCATGCTAATTATTGATTATTATACAAGAATGACTGCAATATTATTTCTCAAGAAAAAATTAGAGGCATTCGAACACTTTAAAATATTCAAGGAGATGGTTGAAAATGAAATGGATTTGAGAATTAAGTGCTTAAGATTAGAAAATGGAGGTGAATTCACATCAAAATTGTTGGATTATTGAGAG